>JAFIDM010038874.1:0-18087 GCA_023159025.1 Thereuonema tuberculata | reverse complement strand
CCCCCCCCCCTTGGTACGCTACTGCAATGGACTTACCTCACTTTCTAAAGCATTGATTTTATGAAAATGTTGATTTCCTGTTTTCAAGAGTTTAATTGTAATAAGATTAATGAGATTAATTGCAATAAAAATAGAATAATTTATTTCTTCACTTTTCTATTTTATTTCAACACTTCATACTTTTTTCGAATAGGTGCATTAAACAAAAAGCAGATTGTTTAAAATTAATGTTTTCGTTAAAAAACTTTATTTAAAAATCTTTTTATAAAAATGTAGAAGGCAATCTGTTCATTTATTTATTTACACATTACCATTCGGTGTCTGAATTATGCGAATTATTCCAATATACCATGTAAATATTCCAGTAAACCGAATTATTTCAATATACCATGCGAATTATTCGCAAGGGTCAACCTTTTTATAAAAATGGAAAAGGCGCCATCTATTGACAATGTATTTAACTAACATGTACGACAGCTGTTGGATTTGTTTATTATTTCTCAAAGGTGGTTTTTTTCTTGCGAATTATTCGCACGGGTCAACTAGTCCATATTAATTTATGTTGTATATATTTTCCATCCTTCTTCAACTTTTAGTTTCACAATACTTGCGGAATGATAAAAATGGTTGTTAACTCCTCCGTAACTATGAAAACTTACTAACAAAGCTCGCTTTTCAATTTTTATTAAAATTATTTTATTTACAGTAGACTTGCCTTACTTTCAAAATCAACCAGGAACAATTAATTAAAATAAATTACTAGTAACAAATTTACACTGTTCTTTATAGATATGATTGTGAATTGATTAAAAACAGAAATTTTAAATTAGTTTCTGATGAAAATTAGCTGTAACTCTTTTTTTTTTAACAAAATGGACTTGCTCCACTTTCAAAATCAACCGTTCATGTGTATATATATTTAGTATGCCAATTTTCAAAAATGATTTTAACAGTGCGCGTGTCTACTCAAAGCCCGGCTTTTTGTTATTGAGACTAAATACGAATATCTTTTAACTATCAATAAATTGAATGAACAATTCTATCCATTTTGAACCATTGAAGCACCATCATTTTATTATTTTTTTTTACATGAATATTTTTATACTAATGTTAGAATTTCTTTAAAATTTAAAATAATGAATTAATCATTGATTTTCCAGGGATTGGGAAAAACCCATGTGGATATCCTTTAGGACTAAGATTTGATTCTCAAGGATATCTTTATGTTGCAGATGGTTTCAAAGGAATTTATAAAGTGAATGTGACTACAGGTAAATATCATTTTAGGATTCAGAATAATTGTTTCACATTTTTAATATTAGATATAATTAAAACTTATGTGTAACTTATGTAATACAATATTTCCTACACGAACATTACAAGATATGGTTTATTCCTCATTTATTCCTCATTCTTTTAGAAAGGGCTAAACACCTACACTCCGTTCAGAAACTTTCCAAATTTCTTGCCGAAACGAACTAAGCTAAATTTGGTAGTTTATTTTATTTTAAAAGCTCTTTTAATCAATCTCACTTCTTGAATTCATTATACAGGTGTATTCCTTTTCATAAACCTCAATTTTAGTGGTTGCCACTGTATTAGTAGATACAGATAGATAGATAGAGGTAACAGGATGATTGTGGTTCCCCAAGTTCTTTCTGGTTACGGTTGTTATTTGCAGAAGTTTCACAAGACCACGTGAATGTTAAAGCAAAAGTCAGTTTTCATTTTAACATTCTCTGTTTATCATTTCTGGATTCATTATTTAATTGGATTTGATTACATAATATAGAGTTACTTTTGATTTCACTGAAATCAAAGGAAATATCAGGAAATAAATTAGAAAGCAAACACATTTTTTCTATGTTACCGGATGCCTTAGATGGTCGATTTTGAATACGAGATATAACCCAAATATAAACATCTATTGCTTCACGATAAGACTAAATAAAATTAGCTCTTGAATTGGAAGCAGTTGAACATTTTTCCATCCATCTTTCCATCCATACTTACATATTTAATAGAATGAAAAAAAAACAGTAAATTTTGGCAAAATCTTCCTCGAGTGAGAATGAAATTGAATAGAATTTTTTTGAAACTGCATTACTATAACCTTGATAAAAGGATTCAGATTATAATAAAACACAGAACTGCCAGCAGTGCATCTATCCAATACAATAAGCAATGCGATGAGCAAATAGGTTTGTGGAGGTTCTTTTCTCTCTCTGAATAAGTTTATTAACAGCTTTGGAAACCTAGACTCATCGTTTATTATTTCGTTTTGTCTAACTTATTATTATAAGTTTAAATGAGTTTGTCTAGGTCGAGAGAAAGGATAATTTAGCAGATCAATTTTCAATCAAAAAAGCTAAAAGCTAAAAAGTTCTATACAAAAAAATCTGTAGAACATAGTTATAGAAGCAAAGAAAACTACATCATTAAAAGTTCGATTATCATCTGATGACGGTGTAAAAATCAGTCTTGTAAAGCTTGCATCTTAATTGAATTGTTTTATTTATTTATTTATTTATTTATTTATTTATTTATTTATTTATTTATTTATTTATTTATTTTTTATATTTTACAAAAGTAAAAAAAGTTTCCAAAGCATATATTTTATATTAGAATACCAATTCTTCGACCATTTTCGGTACAAACTTAAAATCTATTGTGTAATTCTGTTTGATTCTTTCTTTAGGAGAAATAATAATTCTAGTTGATGGTTCAGAGCCTGTGAATGGAAAGAAAGTCAAGTTTTTTAATGATTTAGTCATCAGCAAAACAGGTGATGTTTATTTCACTGAATGTGGGCTGCCTTCCGTGGAGGATTTTCATCTATTCTCCATTGAACATCTACCTACAGGAAGGTAAGGAAATCCAATGAAGATCCAATCAACTTTATTTAATTTCTTTTCTCATCGAAGATTAAGACGATTTGTAATTAATTTACTTGAAGAAGAATATTTATCATTAAAAGTTCGATCGCATTTGATGATGGAATATAATCAAAAATCTTGTACTGTAAGCAAAATTATGACAAGAGTATTACGAATAGATTTCTGAACTGGAACAGATCTCATAAGTCAAACTAAGGATAATAAAACAAATCAAAAAAGAAAAATATTAATAAACAGAGAAATAAAAATTAATAATTCAATATAAATCCATCAGTTATTCACAATTCTATTATAATCCTTTGAGATTTCCAAGTTTTGAAAAAAAAGTAGATTTAACACTTAACATTAAGAGAGATCATTGGAATATAAATGTTTTCAGAAAAAAATAACTTGCGGGAGATAAATAGCAGTGAATTCACACATTCTCCAAACACTCTTTCTCGAATATTTCTTTTTAAGTGTTGAGATAAAGCATTTAAAAGAATACATGAGTGTTTTTATTTTATTATTACAATTTCCTCTTACGTTATTTTTACATTTACTCTATATACTGTCTATCATTCCTTCCTCTATATTTCTCTCGAACTAATTCTTTTTTAGTGAGATTTTTCGATGATAGCTATCAAAACAAATAGTGTTCCAAAGTTCATCAAATAGCAACAGATGGAGATGCTTACACAATAAATATCAAGGAGTAATATGCTTAATAGCAAAATAGACATAAATATAAAGTGGCTTTATATGATAGTGGCCAAGAACGTAAATCCTCCCTGTTCTTACCAAGTAAACATGGAGACATATAAAGACTTTACAGAAAACATCGTAGCTGCATTGAGACTATTAGCGTGAAATTTTAGACTTTTATTCAATGGCTTTTGTGCCCAGCGCTTAGCAGGATAAGGTAATTGGGTGAATCTACAGAAAACCTGGATTTTCAATCAAAAAATTTTGAGATTTTAAATTACAAGATTTCCTTTTCAAAAAAATTGAGATGATTGCTTTTGACGTTCTTACATCCATGATATATATGTTTCAGGTCAACCACATTTTGGATATTAAAAAAAAAAAAAATGATGTAGGCTATGTACACAGAAGTGACTTGTGTTGATTACGATGTTGAATTTTAATATAAATTATATTCGAAAAAGTGAATTTACGTGGGAAAACTATGAAATAAATAAATAGAAGACTATAATTTATGAATTAAAAGAACTTTTTATCAAAAGAGAAAATCATGTACAATAAAAATGAATCAGACTGTCAATTTTAAACGTCTACAAAAATGTAAATATATAATTACATATATCATATATTACATTAAATATATTTATGTAATTATAAATATCCTTATTGGCATTTAACAAAGACTGGAAGTGAAAGACAAGTCTTCGTGAAAAACTTAGTAGCCGCTATTGTTGATGATCATCACTTCCATGGACCCCAAATGTCCACGGAAGTGATGTCGAAGGAAGTGACGAATACTTATGTTTCTTGACCCATGTGCTCTTCATTTTGAGGTCAGGAACACGTGTCATTCAGAAAATTAAGTTTACCATATTTCAATTATCATGCCTAGAAATAATCATTTTTCCATAAAAAAATTATAAATTATAATAATTATAAATTACAAGACAACAGAAGTGATGCGATGAGCTGTGCAAATGACGAAAAATGAATAAAAAGGTAATATTTTCCTGACAAATGTGCGATTGAGACGAATAAAATCCCTTCCCAATCCAAAATCGCAGTGTAAACTTTTGTTTTTAAGTGAGATGGAAGACAACTAGCGCATCGGGTGGATTTTTTAGAAAGTTTAGGAATGTCCACAAAAGCGATGGCTAAACTTTGTGACAAGACTTGAGGTTGCAAAAATTTTTTACTGATAATTTGAAAAAAGATGTCACTCAATATTATATTAAATTTATGTATTTTCTGATTTCACAATATATATATTATTTGAAAGATATTAAAAAATAAAGCAGTTTTGATCTTTAGAAACTATCCAACTGTAGATTGTGACAGTCCATGGAAGTGACGAATCACCTTCTGTGGACAACTTTTTTTTTGGAAATTCCATAAAATTAAAAAGAAAAAATATATACTAAACTATAGCATATCTTGTACTTCAATGTGTGATTTTGAAAAATAAAAAATATTTTCAATCATTTTCAATTTATTGCTCTGTGACACGAATTACAGGTTATCTGTAGATTCATCCAATTATGCTATACTAGTTACAGCGATTTTTCTTTCGTCGTTTGCTTTTATGGGCGGGAAAGGCGGGAAAGCAAACGAATTTGTGCATTTCTACATTTTTTCCCTTTTTCATTTAATTTGAAAGTTAACTTTTTGATGAAAAAAACTGTAAACTGACTAAAAGCTAATAATCTCTGATTAAAATGAAATCAGTAAATTAATTACGTATTATATTAATAAACATCATCAGTTGACATCGATAGGCAATGGATTTCGTTTTGTTTTTCTGTTCTTCTTAATAAATATAAATATGTTTCTTAAGTTTTAGTATTTATTTTAGACAAGTCTATTTATTGATCTACAAAACTTTTCATTCCTCCCTTTGTCCATTGAATTTTCTACAAGTTAGGAACGGAGGAGATAAATACGCGAAAAGAACTTTCAATTATTTTAGATGTCTGTAATTATTTCATGTTTTTTTTTCAATAAATTAAGTCGTAGTCGATATGACAGAGTATAACGCCGAGGTTTAGTCTAGTTTTTAGTCTAGTTGTAAAGCACACACACTTTATTTAGAATTATTTACAGGTATATATGTAGATCAGACTCGATTCCGAGAATTTCTTTGAAGCTTTCTGTTCGGTCCGTCACTCAGCGAGAGCTAGCGGCGAAGATCTCTGTGCGGTCCATCTCACTTGGGGAGAGAGCTGGACGCAGCTGATTGGTCCCCCGATTCCGCCAATCTAAGGACAGATTAATTGACCTATCGGAGGACTTTTCAACCTCGCATCACAGCCCCCTCTCCAAGGGTCTGCGTCTCCACAGCTTCCATACCAATAATTCTGCGAAGGTTTGGGATCCTGGTGTTGCTCAACGGCCATGTCTAGTTGTTCGGTTATTACGCTGATTGCTGCGTTGTTTTGGGTTATCTCATCCCGTAGGAGGCGTGATAAACAGTCGGCGTCGAGGTATTTGCGGCTCGTTTTGTAGACGACTGTGATATTGTGCTCCTGGAGCCAAAGGGCCCATCTTATGAGGCGTCCGCTGGGATCTTTAAGGTTCGTGAGCCAACAGAGGGCGTGGTGGTCGGAGACTACGGTAAATGGACGGCCGTAGAGGTACTTTCGGAACTTGTTTGTGGCACAACAGCTAAGCATTCCCGATGTGTTGTTGCATAATTGCTCTCAGCTTTCGATAAATTACGGCTTGCATACGCTATTACCTTCTGTTGGCTTATCTGGTTTTGAACGAGTACCGCTCCAATAGCGTAAGCACGAGCGTCTCTGTGTATTTCGATGTGTGCCCTGTTTTGAAAGGGGCCAAGCACCGGCGCCTTAGTAAGGCACGTTTTGAGTGCGTCAAAGGCAGTCTGTTCCTTATCCGTCCATCGGAAGTGGTTGGCGTTGTTCATGATGGAGGTGAGAGGGTGAGCGATTCGTGCAAAGTTCGGGATGAATCGACGGTAGTATGAGCAGAGGCTATGGAAGGCGCGGACTTGTTTGCTCGTCTTCGGAGTGGGGAATTTTTGGACGGCATCTGTTTTGGCGGGGTCGGGTAGGATACCTTCCGGTGTGACGATGTGGCCCAGGATCCTGATGGTTTGTGCGGCGAAGGAGCATTTACTGTGGTTCAGCCGGAGCTCGGCGGCAGAGAGGCAGTTCAGAATGGCGTTGAAATGGTGCTGATGCTCGACAAACGTGCTGCCAAAGATGACATTGTCATCCAGGTAACATAGATTGACCATCTGAGGCCGCTGAGAATGTTATCTATCAGCAGTGGTGTAGCGAGCATAAACGGTGCCCGGAGCACAATACCTTTTTGGGGCCCCACCTCCGAAAAACATAGTAATATATGTCTTGGAGACCATTTGGCGCCCTTCTGCGAGTGGTGCCCGGGGATGATAATCCCCCCCCCCCTCGCTACGCCACTGTATCAGGCGCTCGAATGTGGCTGGTGCAGAGTCTGAACGGCATAACGTTGAACTCGTATAGGCCGTCCTGTGTCGAAAAGACCGTTTTTTTTCTTGGTCCTCAGATGCGATGGAAACTTGCCAGTAGCAGGTTTTCAGGTCTAGGGAGGAGAAGAAACTGGAGCCGCTCAGGGTATCTAAGGCGTCGTCTATGCATGGTAGTGGATAGCTGTCCTTCTTAGTAATGGCGTTGAGGCGGCAGTGATCCACACAGAAATGCCATGATTCATCTTTCTTTCGGATGAGAACGACGGGCGAGCTTAACCATTCTATGGAGCTCTTCGTCTGTTAACCCTTGGTGCGGCAGAGGAGTTGGCGGCGTCGGATCGTCTGCGAGGGCTGTGATCGAATGTGGTTTTACGGGCTCGATCATTGCAATGCTGCTTTGTGCTGGTAGAGCGGCGGGGCTCGAGAGGTATTGGTTACCTACAGCAAGAAAGTATTTGCTAGGAGATCAACGACTGCGGCCGGAAATGTCAGATAAGTGCGGGTGGTTATTTCGGATATCTGCTGGATTCAGGACGGCCCTACAATATCTGGAGGTGGGACAACAGCTATGGCGGCGGTAGAACTGGCGGGATGATGGTTGTTTCTGCAGCAGTAATATCAGCGGCGCTGAGACAATGTTTTGGGCATTGGCGAGGTGGTCGTGCTGGTTGTTCTCCGCATCCGTAAAAGTTACGGTAGTAGCTGCGCAGTTGGGGATAGATGTTCCAGTGGTGTGTGGGGACGCCATTGTCAGTAGTTTTCCCTGGTCGATGTAAGATGGGCTGGGTGGTCGGCGGCGCAGTTGAAGAATATGGCTTCGTCAATCGGGAGATTCGTTATAGCGGCTACTGAAATGGCGAGGGCTGGTTGGTCGGGCCCGTGGTTGCGGCAAAAGCGCTGGACATGTCCGGTCCGGCTGCAGCGGAAGCAGATGAGTTGATCATCATGCGTTCGCCACTCGTTGGTCCGTCGTCGCGGTGAAGTTGTTCAGCGCTGCGCTTGTTGTTCGCTCCGTCCCCTGGTCACGAGGGTTGTGAGGTTTGGACAGCCCTTATCGACGCCGGGCGGTCAATGCGGCTATCCATTTCTGCAGGTGATCGGTGTCGCTCGCAATTAGGGGCTGTTGTGGTGCAAGAATGGCTATGGTTGGCCGATGATCTGGGAAAGGGTTTGTTGTGATGCGGCGGGCTCGCTGTTTCTGTACTCGTCGGAATTCTGTGATCATCTCGCTGACGGAGGATCATCGCAGGGCTAATAATGCAGTGTGTATGTCAGGAGCGACGCCTTTCAGGAGGTGATGGAGGCGTTGTTCGTCCGACATGTGGAGGTCAACCTTGCCGAAGAGTTGAATAATGTCTTGGATATATGCTGTTTAATATAAAAGTACTGTTAACTTAAGCAAATCTTAACTCACGTTTGTAGAATCGATTTTTTTCCTATTTAATTTAGATTCCAAGCATTTCGAGGCATTTTCATGAACTAATAATTGATACTTCATAAATAAACCACGTTTAAATTAATCTAATGAATTTTTCTCAATATTAATCTTGTTATTGAAATTTCTTTTTATAGAATCCACCATTACAATCCTGCAACTGAGAAAACTACTGTCTTATTTGAACCAGTTTTATACGCCAATGGAATTGAACTGACACCAGAAGAAGATGCCTTGATTGTATCCCAATCCTTAGATTCCAGCATCGTTAAGTAAGGAATTCTATTGTGAAAACTGTTCCGTAAGAAAAATAACAGTGACTTCCAAAAATTAGATGCAAATATTCCTCAAATTGAGCTTCAATTTTTCAAAAAAGTTAGAAAATCTCAGAAGACTCAAAAGCCAGTAGGTAAATAGTATCAATAAGTAAAACTATCAGTGAAAAAAACATATTGCCTGATATAATGGAAATCAAAGTTTTGATTTCCATTCGCAGGGAAAGTATTTCTTTATTCTCAATCATTGCTTTGGATGTACTTGAATTCAAAAGAAGAGAATAATCTTTCTAAGGTTAATTAAACACACGTTTAATTACAATAAATTGCAAATACGCTTCGCCATTATCGAGTGGTTCCAGCGACAATGGCGAAGGGTGTTCACCGAAATTAAGGGTTGTGGAACTATTGTAAATAAATGTGTGTTTTAGCAATTTTTGTTTTTATTTTATCAACATTACTAAGTTATATAGAGTATTTGTCAGGAATGAAAGACGAGCAAAACTGTTTATGAAGAATTTATTGTAATAAAAAAGATAATATTTTTTCTTAAGCAGTTAAGTAATGTTGTACTGGATTCTGCTGGCCAACGCACAACGCTTCTGTTAGTTAAGACAGAGTGGCCTTAATTACCGTATCTCTATTCACATCTCTCTGCATCTCCAACTAATAGGCGGAATGCCACCAAAATTAGGAAATAGACTATTCCAGGCATGGAGAGAATGATCCCGTGGGAAAAATATTTTCGTTCCAAAAACTTCCAATGGGGTGAAATATAACCTGTATAAAAGGAATTAAGTAACAAAATAACAAGAAATGAATAACTAAGACAATACTAAGAAGACATTCAAATTCTAATGTTCTAATGTTCTTTCAAAAAATGAGAAAGAAACTAAACTAAGGTGCTAGAGGAAATGTTGTCAAAGTTGATTTTCAATTGTTTTCAATTGTTCTGGACCAGAAGTTGCGGTTAATACAATATTCTCGAATAAAGAATTGACACATTGAAAAATTAATTATCCTTTACAAGTTAGTGTCGTAAAATAAAATAAGTAAAACAAATGAATAACAAAAAAATAAATTTAATGGAAGGTGATTTTATCGTTTACTCCGGGTGTGATGACGTCATTCCGCTGGGCCCATGAGTAAGAATGGCCAAGACACCCCATCAGCTGATTAAACACGGAAATAGGGTTTCTTTCTAATAGCTAAGACAAACTCCTGTTTTGAAAATAGGTTTTAAAATAAATTATCATTTTTGTTTATTAGAACCCTCGATAAGGTTACGAAACAATATTTTAATAATGAATAAGTAGTTGAACTATATCTAAATTGTAATAACCCAGTTTCCCACGACAGTTAATGTGTAAATAAACCAACAATGACACCAAAAATAGTAATGAAGGAATTGATATTATTTATTTCTGAACAAACTCTGTAATATAGTCAAAACATCCTCTTTTAGTTATCCTTTCCCAGGTGCACCTTTCAAATAGAAGACCCTACCCTCAGGTTTCCTAGAAACTAATCATAAACAAACATACAACCCCAAAAATACAAGAGTAAACAGATGTAAAAATTTACATTATATCCGTAGATTTAAGATATTGTATTTTCCAAGATTACATATATAAGAATAAATGCGAATACATATAGTAAATGCTTAAACAAATGAACTTAAGTTCTCTATAAAACATTAGATTAACCCATATCAATGCGGGAAGGTATCTTTTCGAAAGTCTTTCGTTTAGGAAAATGTTCAGGACAGAATCAAACGTTAATTTAACAAAACGACTTCAAAGTCAGAAATAGTTTCGATCGGATGTACAGTTTGACACTTATTAAAGAATAAGTTATCTCTAACAAACATATCTTAATGAATGAATGGAAATAGGATGAAATAATTGTATTCAAACAGTCACTTACGAGTTCTCTATGGTTTATGCAGCACCGAATGTTGTATACTTATGTAGCACAATTTCTGAAGCACTTATTAATCAACGAAGCACTCACAAAACACTGGCGAAGATATAAACACTTTATCACAAAATGTCTCCCACGACAATCACTCTATTTACGGTCGGCGAAGCGTTCAGCTGGGATTCTTGCCCGTCGATGATTCGCTTATTTATGCCTTGACTTGTCTTCCCGAAACGAACTTCGGAGCGGACGGCGATGCAGTCTGCCGGGATTTCTTCCCCATTTTCTTGCTCATCCGTGCTTTGACTTTGTCTTTCCGTATTGAACTTCGCAATTGGCCCGAACATTTTCTTCTGAGGTCGGCATCTTTACTCGAAGCATATTTGGTAACCTTTTCAGAGTTAATAGAACGGTGATTCTGAGAGTACAATCTTCGTGACATCGGTATTATCTTCTCGTTAATTTCTATTGTACTTCTTTCGGTGTTTGACGCCTAAGAGTCCACATCGTAAATGTATTTGAAAGTCACGGTCAGAATTCCGTATTCATCCCCTTACTCCTCTTAATCCACCAGTTTGATTCTTAATCCAAAACACTAAATCAAATTAAAAAGTAAAGGGTAAATATAAACATAGTCGAAATAAGTTTTGAGATTACATTTTATCGCCATGTTGACTCTACGTTTCCGATACCAACTCTTCCTGAATCTAAAATTCACATTATCACTTCCCGCTTCTTTCGCGCCAAAACAATAGTTGCGATTTTGATTAACCAATAAAATGTCACTGAAACAGTCACATGACTTATATCTCCCCTTCTCCGTGGAAACCTGATAATCACACTGTTCCCACGAGAATACCAGATTAATTAAAAGAAATACAATTTTCCTTCCTAAAAACAATTCTCCCTTTTCACACAGAATCTATGATTCACAACACAAAATTCACAATAATTTCACAAATATTTGTCAACAATTAAAAACACAGGATTTTAACACATAATTTTTATTACCGTTTAACAGACCAAAATCAACCCAACAATAAGTTTTCCCTTTCAATTTACCCCAAAAATCACACAATTAAAAGATTATACTAAATCAAATAAACCCTCACTTCCGTTATAATTAATTGTCACCTGCTGTCAACCAGCAACGTGACAGAATGGAATCTCTCGAGAGTAATGCTCCGCACATGCAGATAGCTAAGTAAGCTAAAGACACTTTCTCGATGGACATCCTTGCAAAATATCCCACAGTGTACGATTAGGCGAGCGTAGTGACTCTTCAATGGAAACACTGACTATGCAATAGAAACTGATCGTGCAATAACAGGAGGAGCCCCTCTTGAATAAAAATTGTCTCCTCAATGCATCTTCTTTCCTGTAATTGAGGAATAACAAAACTGAACAGTATTGAGGATATCTATGAGCTATAACTGGACAAGTGGCTGCTTCTGATAGATATAATTTCTCGAAAAGAATGGCCCTAGAAGGAAAGTTGAAGTAACACCATCCCAGACGGTGAGTTTCGACTAGGACAGTGGGGTTTTCAGAATAACATGTCTGGTTCTGAAGCCCATAAGCGACAGTTTTCAGTGTTGACGGTTCTGTCAAGATACAAATAGGCCTCATCTCCCCATAGAACGTTCCATGGTCAGACATCGTCCTCTTCCATTCTGCCAAAAATGATAAAGCAAATGACTCACGATCATCTCATTGCAACTGCTGATCTTGTATGGGTAGTAGTCGATGGCATAATATATTGTCTGGATTAGCTCCATCAGTATTATCCTTGGACAAAAGCAGTTGCTATCGGAGATGAAGCAGATTCCTTTTCCAGGCTTAACTTTCAAAGACACAGTTTCCTCAAATTTATTAATCATCCTTCGAACTGCCACAGCTGATAAAGGGCCCTTACGTAAGTTCTTACAATATGGAAATTAAAGCACAAGACTGCTGCATCCTTTATGGTAAAAGAACTGAATATAATTGAAGCTCGTTCAGTGAAACAGTTTTTTAACAGTAAAAGTACAGAATAGGAGATATTCGCGTTGTACCTGCTGCAAGTGTTCTTTTTCGTAAGTACAATGCCGCACTTTTGCTTTTATTTTGAAAATAAATTTCAGACCAATGCAGTTTCTGTTTCAGTTTTTGAAAACAGCTATATAAAAATTCATTTGTTGATACTTTGTTATGCCTTTCCAAGTCTTGTACAGCGCCGTATTTCATCGTGTTTGTAGATTAGAGACTAAGTTTTTTATTCACGGAATCCTTCTACTCGTATCTATAATAGTTTATTTCCTAATCATTCCACTTATTACTTGGAGCTACAGAGAATTCTGAATACGGATACATTAATTATGGCCACCCTATATATTTGTAGAGATAAAATTGTCTTTATTCGTTACGAATATTGTCAATGTTTTTGACGACTGAATTGCTCGAGTTAATAGGGTATTTGTAATCTTTTATTTGAGAAAGAAATTGTAGAATCCTTTATGTAAAAACATTTGACAGAAACTTCATAATTTTACTTTACCAACAATGAGAAAAACTGCTGCACTTAGTTTAATATAGATTAAATTTATTTGCAATAGTAATTCTAAAAGGTATTTTAATATTAATATTTCGTATTTCTCAGATTATTCATTAAAGGGCCTAAGAAAGGACAAGTTCAGATGTTCAGTGATAATTTGCCTGGATATCCAGATAACATTCGAAGAACTAACAGGAACACTTACTGGGTAGCGTTTTTCATGGCTAAGTATCCAGGCCAAACAATAATCCAAGAACAATTAGGTCCTTATCCACTTTTCAGGAAAGTATTCTATCAAAGCCTTGTACATTCCTCACGTCTTTTAAAATCCCTGGAAACAATTAAAGGCATTGGAACAATATTTGGTATCATGGAACAATGTGTAAGTATTTGTGTCATTTTTTTTTTCCTTTTTCAATCCAAAAAACAAATAAAAATTACTAATAATATTAGGAAGGCAATACCGATTTTGTTTTTATTAGATATTGATACTGACTTGTAAATTTTGATAGTTGGAATGACGAGATGAGATCATAAAGCAACCTTATTTCTACACAGAGATTAAATTCTTGTAACTTTTAATCGAAATAGTTTCTTTCATAAATTAGAAGGAATGGTTGCCTGTACACAACTGTAATGACGGTGATATGAATGGCGGAGTATCGATTTAAATGAAATAAACAGAACATACTAAGGATTCAACTCTTTTTTAATACTCGGAGTAATATTAAAGTGTTGAAGCTACTTTATTCGTAAATGTTGAGTGGGAACGAATACATTTCATTTGTTTTTATGTGGTGTATCCTATTAAGATTTCTTCCATGCAAAATGAACAGCATAATATTTCAAAAACGTATTTAAGGGATTTAAGATGTATTCAAGATCCACAGACAAATCAAAGTTAAGGATAGTCTATACATGTATATGAATTTTATATTGTATATATCAAGAACTAAGTATTGAAGAGTTAAGGTCTAAATATCTTCAATTTTAGTTTAATTAATTATTCAGCAAAGGTATTCAATAAAACAATCCTACAGAAATCAATTTACTCTGTATTAATATTATCTTGAGTTAAATTAATTTTTAAAAGTATTAATATTTACGTAGTCAAAATATTTCGGCTTGCTTCAACAATAGGTTTTTCATTTGACCAGATCCTGGCAATTCTTTGGTACGTTGATAATTAATGTTAGGTTAAGGCGGCCGCAAGCAGGTATGCAAGTTGTGCACGCACAAAGGCGCCATAATACGCCTTTTGTCGTTTATTTAAAAAAAATATATTTTTTGGTTGTTGGAATGAGAAATAGAGTGTTGTATTTTAGTCTTCTGATAAGATCAGAAAATTAAATCAATAAATTAAATTAAATCAATATCAAATATATTTTCTTATCAGAAGACGTTGCGCAGCACTGTGATTGGTTTACTAATCGCTATCCTAACTTGTTTTCTTTTTGTTAAACGGATGTTTTAATGCCAAATTTGTATTTATATGAAACAAAAAAAAAATTAAAACATCTCCAACTATTTGGCAGCTCTATAGGGAGACCGACAGGAATTTGTTGCCGAAAGGCGCTTTTCAGGCCAGAGGCGGAACCTGGGTTCAGGAATACTTTATCTATTGCCATTGATTTTTTTATTTTCCTTTGGATATTTTAATGTAAGGATTTATGTTATTTACTTCAGACCTGAGTAGAGCAGTTTTCCAAGTATCTTTCTACCCGATTCAATATTGTCAGTTACGTTCGAATCTAATACCGTATTACAACGCATTTGGGAAAACCTGATTAAAACAATCTCAATAATATCGTTTGATTGAAAGCTTCCCAATGTACAACGAAAGCATTTTCTTACTGAGAAATTGACTGAAATATGATCATCAACTCGATAAGATCGACATATCCAAAACAAAAACCGTATTACTTGCATCAATACCTGACTAAATGTAGAAGAATAGATTAGGTTATAAAAAAATTCATGACTCATTAAATATTTTGATTTAAAGTTTAAGAAGTTTTTACATAAAAATACAGAATACCTTCAGAATTAATAATAAAGGTAGTCTATAATTTAAAACAGAAATTTTTAATTCCGATAGAATTAAATGGATTTTTGAAAGAGTTCCATAATCTGTATTGTTTTAATTAAATTGTTTGTTGTTTCTTTTTCTTTCTTTGTTAATTTATTTTTATTTTTTTTTACCGAAGTTAACAAGTTTTATAGACAACACAATCTTTGATTGGACGTATGGATTAATTGTGGAATTGGATCAACAAGGACAAATCATTCGCAGTCTTCATTCGCCCGATGGTAGCAGAAATAAATTCAGTCAAGCTAATGAACATAAGAATCATTTATATATTGGTTCTCCATGGAATACTCATGTGGTAAGAATGAAATTATAGTTGGAAAATAAAGTAAAAGAGATATCATTTGTTTTAAAGAATAATGTAGGAGTCAATTCTGTAAATTGCAAGATATCTCTTCATCATTTGCTTCATTGAAACTGAAATGAAAATTGTTAATACAGCTCTCTTTAGATTTGATAAAATGAGAATTTATAATATAGTGCAAGACAACCTATCTCATAGGACAACTGTTCTATATAGTTCTATTTACTTTCACAAAAGAAAAAGAATATAAAAAAGTTAGTTTTAAACTAATATATTGATTGTTTATTTTAACTAACTCGTAAATAAATTGTTTTAATTCTAACGAAATACTTTGTCTGTTTCTTTATTCATTTTAAAAGTATTGTTATCTTAATATCAAGCATAATGAGAGAATCATCAGGGAGTTGGATTTCACTGAAATTTTTTCTAGGGTTTTATATCTACTCTGTATTGAAAAGCAGTGAAAAATTTTCTTGGAAACTTGCCAAATTTCAACCATCATCTAAACGTTTAATGTTTGAAAGTGACACTTTACGTTTGACTTCTAGTTCCCAAAAGTTATTTTTAAATGTATATTTCCTTTGAAATGACACAAGAAACTTTCCATTATTTTATTCTTTAATCGAAATGAAATTAGAACACCTTAAAAGACTTGTTAGATTCAGACGTTATTTAATTTATTCAGTTTACAAATAATTTAATGAACAATCGATTAAATATATAAAATTCTAGAACCCTGCAATTTTATTCTGTACCTGATATACATGGTGTTTAAGAATTCTCTCTGGGATTTCGGAATCTGTAGCTCACAAGGACGAGAGCGTGGCAGTTAAAAAGAGTATTTAATCAATTTTTTTGTCACATTTCGTGGCTTAGTTAGGTGTTTCTCCACTAGGAGATAATAGTTTGGGAAACATGGCGTTTTCAGATTAACAGAAAGCATTTTGCGTTTTGCAATTCGCTTAAACCGAGACAATTGTAAGAGTTGCAACAAAGTATCATACAGAACCAACGACGGACAAAACAATAAGAGACTGGTATAGGAAATTCGAGGAAATGGTCTGTTTGTGTGCCAGAAACGTGTGTGGCATGCGCTGGATTACAGAAATGATATCTGTCGAGTTACCAGAGGAGGACATATCGAAATTCTTTATGCTATATTTAAAACTTGATTATGTAATCCTTTCACTGCCACGCTCTCGTCCCTGGTCGATGAGTTTGTCTGTGAGCTACAGACCCGGATGGAATTATGAAACGCTCTCTATTCATCTCGACATGCTATCATTCTTGAATGGGTGGGTGACTTAAGGAATTTTGTCTCTACACGTGGATGGTCAGTTCTGCTGTGGATTATCTCATAATCGTCAGTAGTACTGGTATTAACGTCTGGGAATCTGGTTCAACAATCTATTTTTTTCAACATTGTTCAGAGAAAGTTTATGCTATGTAAACAGTATGGATCGGAAACTAATGCCGAGGAAAAAAAATAATAAAAAAATCTTTCAAGATCGCTATGATTGGGATAACAATTAGGCTATTAATTTAAATTATCAATCATGATTAAATGATCATGATTGATAATTTAAATTAAATGATCAAGGTTCTGGAGAACGATCAGTGTGATTTCAACAACTGTCATTCTCTTATATCCAACTACTTCTAATGTCATTTTGCCAAATATTATAAAGATACGCCTTTCAAAGATAGCCTGAGGTTAAGATCGTTCTCCAGATTTTGTGTCACGGATGTATTTATCAATAACAACTAATAACAGAAACAACACATTACTGAATCTACAGCACTGCCATTCACCTTTCCATTGCAGTATTTCTCTTCTTCATATTAGCCTTTGTTGACTGTATTGGGTAGTGGCAGCAAGGCGTCACGTGGGTTCTCTGAAACGTTAAGTTAAGTAGGTGTACCCAGGAATTTGGGATGGAGAGAAGCAGGATATTAAGATTGTCCTTGTTGTTCAACCAAAAAACTGAATAAAAACACTAAGAAACAAAGTTTCTACAAGCATAAATCTGCCCAAACTGTTCTTTTTGTCTATGACAACACGGAAATGGTATAAGCAGTAGCCTAATTAAAACTATATGCAGTTGTAAATAGATACATTTAGGGGAAAGTTATCCAAAATGGGATATTATTTTCTTTAACTTTAATTGAAAGAAATCTAGCAAACAGAAAAATATTATAAAGCATTATTCATTTAGTTAGGGTCTTTTCCTATAATAAAATGGTGGTGGTAAGTAAACAAATTCATTTTTACATTTGTATTTTAATTCTAATTTTTTTACATACTAATACCCCATTTTGGACAACTGGTTGGATAAAATAGGGTTCTATAAGAAACACTGTAAAATGTTGCGTTAATATAAAATTTTATTTATTTATATTTTAATGACATTAACATTAGGAATATTGTAATTGATCATTAATTACAGTATATAGGGTGGTCCAAAAGGTGACGTCCAAAAT
>JAFIDM010038649.1:311837-353136 GCA_023159025.1 Thereuonema tuberculata | reverse complement strand
AAAATTAAAAAATAGCTTTTAATATATCAACAATGACGTAAACACATGTGACAAAATTAAACCAATGACAGGAGACAATAAAATTAGGGAAAAACTTAAAAGAAGGAAGATAGGAGATTCAAGCGTGGGAAAGTGACAAGACAAGGATTCACAAGGGAACATTGAAGACAAAAGATTTAGAGAAGAAATAAATAAAGGGAATAAGAAAACAAGATGAGTTAAAATGAAAATAACCTTAAATAAATGGAAAATAGGCTTAAAAGGAAACTAATAGAAATAAAGAAAAAATAGTAAGGGAACATGGAAAACTGAGTGTCTCAAAGAAAACGTCACGGGAAACAAATTGAACCGTGACAGTATAATTGTCTTTCCCTTCTCAAGCTACAAATAAAAAAACAATTAAATAACATAACAGGATAACATTGAACATTAACTTGTTTAACAAAATATCTAATCTAACAATAATAAAAACCATCATTACTTATACAATTACAAACAACAATCCAATCTATTCCCTAACGATAATTTAATAATATTCACTAGGTTAAGTTATTAATTCCTAAAATATCATAGTTTTATTTGAACTTCACTTTACCATGTCTTGAGCCAAATTTATAAGTCTCTCTTTAACCTCTAACCTTCATTTCTGTTCATGTTTTGACACCTCGTATTCCTTATGAGAACACTTTCTATCATTTTTCGAGTTATTATCATTTTCAGTATAAAATGTGTTTGAATTACTATTAGGTCTGTATTGAACAGTTAATTCAATGTTCAGTTATTTCTGATTCAGGTATATATATAATTATGCTTCAAATATTTTCCATGTTCCATTATATGCTCCCAAATCGTTCGTTTCCTTTCCCTATATAGAATTTTTTACAATTTTCATATTCAATTTTATAAACAATACCTATTTCATTTTTCAAATCATTTTAATTTATTTGAGAGCATAAAACATTATTCTGTTTATTTCTGTAATTCACATGTAACATTAAAACTAAATTTATTCCCAAATTCTCTTCAATATAATACTTTTTTATTCAAATAAGGTAATATTTTTCTTTTATTTAACTGTTGTGTATTCAGTTCTTTAATAGCATTTGTTGCATTTCAAAGAACAGTTAAATAAAAGAATCGTATAATTTTATTTGAATAAAAACAGTATTATATTGAAGGTAATCTGTATTAAATTTAATTTTAATTTTATGTTTGAATACAGAAATAAATTGAAAAATGTTTTATGTTCTCAAATAAATCAAAATGATTTCAAAAATAAAATAGGTATTATTTATAAAATTGAATGTGAAAATTATAAAGTGCATATCTGTCCTCTCAGCATTAGTGATGCGATACCACCTATTCGTACAAAGTCAAATGATAATGTCTCACACTGTCCAACTAATGTGCTGCCGATCAACGCCTTCTAGTACATTTGGGATATTTCATTAATATTTTCATTCTCCGAGCCATCCACAATATATACTATCCACGGACTACCACGAAAAAATCTGAAAATATTTATATTTCTGTCCCCTTCATTCAGTTTTTATTTTCTTCACTCACTAAAGTGTTACAGCCCTTCAACATCACGTTGACTTCTCCTGTATTGGTTACCCTTTCCTCTGCTATTAATACGATTGAACCTGTTCCTCACGAAAACCCTAAAGGTGTCATTGTGCGTTACAATGTCTAGGTTCTAACTGTCTGTGCATTTGTGAGACCCGGCAGCCCATTAAAACCCGAACAAAACAGCACGCTGCTGCTATTCGCATCAAGTATTTCATTAACCTCACCGCTTTGCATGTCAGGGACACAGGTCATACAATAGATACTGCCCATCCTATTATCCTTGCACATTAAATCCAATATCTTTTACGTAAATGAAAAGAGTCTTTTATAATACTAACGAATCCATGTTGCTACAATAATTGCATTTCTGTAACTATCATGTGTCCCTACGGTTTTCCCAAAAAAGAAAAAATAGCGTCTCCTAACCCTTCAGTTTGATTGTAACACTTTTTTTTTCCTTTTTTTGTCTGTCTTCAGTTTTGATCAACTTCTCATTTCCAGTTGATGACGTAAAGTATGACGGTTCTCCTGACGTCATAACCTCATGCTTCACTTCTTCCTGAAATTGAAGTTGGTGCCTCCGCTACCAGATAGCGCAGCAAATCCGATCAAGTGATAATCTTCATCCTATTGGCCCATTCCAAATAATTTCATATATTTAATCTCCAGGCACCTTGAGATCAGTCACTTGAAAAAGATCAGCATGGTCTGTTCGAAACATGTCGAATTTAAACATGTTAAATGTTTTTTGTGATATGTGTTGGCTTTTTATTTACAGTCTACACCTGAAAGGATTTAATCATTTTCTTTGGTTCCCTTTTCTCTGAACTTGATTCATTTCTTGAAGGCTTTGAGTTTATTGTTATCGATTTTTCTTTTACTATTCGATTATTATATTTTTTACTTAATTCTACGAAATGTACGAAAAGAAATACAGTAAAACCCCGTTATTACGCTCCCGCTTATAGCACTATCCCGTTCTTTACGCTCCTTTCATGCGGTCCCTGGAATTTTCTATATAACTCTGTATACTTTTACCCTCTTATAACGCTTCAAATCCCGCTTGTAGCGCTTTTTTATATCGGAAATTTTGTATCGAAAAGAAATATAACACTGTAACGATTTTTTTTTTCCCTGGTAGGAGGGAATCTTTGAACTCTTTGAAGTGCGGGTCTGAGATACAGTAAGTTAGTGCAAAATGTCGAAGCGGAAATCCCTTTCTATAAGTTAAAAATTGCAAATTCTTCGTAAGTACGACGAGAATTCTACACTAAATCAGAAGGTTTTCGCAGAATCTAAGAATTCCCTGATCCAGTCTGAGAACAATAATAAAAAATAAGAATGGAATTATCAATTCAGCGAAGGATGGTTGCAAACGTAAAAAAGTAGTGTGGAAAATGTGAAGATGCCGAGGAAATTCTAATTGAATGGATTCATCAGTCCCGTGATGCATCAGTGCCATTAAGTGACCCAATCATTCAAGAAAAGGCGCGTGAAATAGCGGGCAGTGCACTAAAACTGCTCCGAAAATATATTTGTATTGCTCCTAGTGGAATATCAATTGATGTTAATAGTTTCTTGAACCGCATTGAAAATGTCATAATTTATAACAGTAGCAAACACACACGGCAAACCACAATCAAAGATTTTTTTAATAGGAAATAAGCTCACATTTGCACTATATCTATTTCAGAATCAAGTATCTTTCCTGTAAAATGGTGTCTAAATGTTTCCCCATCATATAAATCATTCCCCGTTTATAGCGCTATCCCGCTTATTACGCTTGTAGGTCACGGTCCCTTGACGAGCGTAATAACGGGGTTTTACTGTAATTAATTTTTTGCTTAGTTTTTTCCATGAAAGGAAAGACTTTAAATGTTTGTTCTTCCAAATATCTTTTTGAAGAAGAGAAAGAAGAACGAAATCTTCATAAACATTTTCCTATTATTTCAATTTTAAGTATATTGTTATTAAAATGAATGCATATTCATATCTATATTCTATTTTTTTAATCTATAAAAAAAGTGTAACGAAAGCATTTCAAAAGTGTAACGAATATAATTTAGTAGCTTTTTGAATATTATATTTATTTAACTATATTTTAATCCTTTCATAAAAAAACCTTCTTTTTATGTTATAAAATTGGAATAATTTAGTGTGTATGTATTTTTTTCGAATATTTAAATAATTAATTATCAGTTTAAAGCTTAGTGTAGTTCATGACTTGAAATATGTTGTCAGTTTTTTTAAAAATTATCTTTAAGGTAATAAAGTATCTAATATGAAAGTGTTTATTTTGCCAATGTAATTGTTATTTTCAGTTTGTAATTTGAATTACAAATGGGCAAAAATCATTGTTACTTTTGATATGTTTCAATTAGCATTTCTTAAGGGATAACTTAAAATCACATTTGATAGATTGTGATCTAAATAATAAAAATTAAGAATATTAAAATAAATTAAATATTTAAGGAAATTATTTACTCTAATTTAATAAAATAAAACTCGAGGATAACAGTATATCGCCATACATAGACCTCTTCCATTGCTTAGTGTATGTATTTTATTCCTCTGAACTTCAATATCTACAAGACAACAAACCATTACAATCTCATTTGAGTGATTGTTGTTTTTCTGTCAATAGTTCATAACAAATCATTATCTTCTGTTCGATATATTTTCATTTCTAATTCAATAATAAAATTTACCACGAGATCTCAAAGCAACGTTTATGGTACACGTCATGATGGTGTACAATGCGAACACCAATTGTTCGTTAAATGCTCTTCAAAACCCCTTCAGGCTTGTAAGATGAGAATGAAGGTGCAACACGTCTTCGGAGAGTATCCGAAACTGCTTGATAGGATAATGGTCCGGAGATTTTCTTGGTCAATCCAATTGGGCAGTGGTCTCCTTTTGAAGGCATCGATATACATTCTAGAGCGCCATGATACCACCTAAACTATACTGTCCCTCCACGATAAAGCCCGGAACGCATTAACCACTTACGAACGAAGTTTAAGACGTTGAAGTCCGCTGAAGTTCATTGCCTTGAAGCTGAAGGTGTATTTTTTAACGTGAGATCTAAGGAGCTGACTTGCGTGGCTTGCGGTGTTTCCCAATAGCGTGCATATATTTCCATTGTCAGTGATTTCAAACTATGGCCGTTGTGCATATTTTGGCTGAGGCGATATGGTACTAAATATGTGTTAAACCCGGCACACATTAGCCACGGAAGAACTGTTTCCAGTGGCACTTTGTGATGTCAAAGTCAGCCGATGTCTGTTGACGCAGAAGACAGTAGTCTTTGAATATCAGCTGTAGTAGAATCAGAGGTAGACCAATCACATTGTCACGTGAAATTGGCGAGAATAATCATTTTTAGATGGTCAATCACGAAATACTTGATTTATTTAGATGAGGAATCAACAGACATTTTTTCGCTCGAATCGTTTTTGTTTTTTTTTCTAAGTAAAGATCAAAAAGCGTTTAGTTATCGGAGTAAACATATATAAGATAAAGGTAAGATGAGCTGAAAGAGATTTCTAAATAAAATTACAGAAAAAAAACATAGAAACTGGAAGTGAATTGATGAGATTATCGTTTCCTTTATCGCCAAAATGAGTAAATTCTAATTCTACGTAGCATTCATTCATTGCTTTATTTTGTGATGAACTGTTTTAACTGGACTATATTGATTTTAACAAATAAAAATATTTACTTTAAATAAAACAAGAAATGAATTCAGCACAAATCTAACCAAATTGCCTTCCTGTGATGAATTCATTTCTTATTTTATTTAATTTAAATAATTTTGCAGCACATTAAACTCTTTTAATTTAAAAATATTTAGTTTTTACACGGTTTTGTCCCGTTTCGCCATTCCCAACATATGCACGCAAGAGATGGGTGATATACAGTATGAGCGATATTCACACACCACCACAAGCCGCATGACTTAGTCAAAGATCTGGGGTCTCTCCTATGTAAATTAGTTCACATCCGGTACATTGATTGGAGTAGTTGACGCCTTTAGTTTTTTTAACATCTTCATTTAATTTTGATCGCTTACACACGATATTTAAAGTTGTGTTTCTACTAGTAGCTGTAGCTATAATATTGTATTTTTTAAGGAACTTATTTATCTTAGGAAAGAATTCCGGATGGAAATCAATTGATACGTATTGCTTTTTAACCAGTTGGGAGCGTATGTCATTCTTATAAATTTTAAGTAATGTATCTTTTATATGCTTATTAATGAATGTGATAGGATAATCATTATCCATTAATATAGAAGTAATTTGCTGGACTTCTCTGTTGAATAGAAAGGACGAAAGCTCTCTTATGGCGATATTTATAATGTTAATTTTGAAATTGTTAGGGCAAAAAGAATTGTAGTTTAATGTGATCGCAGAGTAAGTTTCTTTGAGGAAAACCTCCATTTGAAAACATGTCCTCATATCTGGAATTTTAATATCTAGAAAGGCTATAGAACGTTCATGGTCCCTTTCAATCTCAAACTTCATGACACTGTGTATGTCATTGAAAATAGCGAACACTCTGTTTATGTTATTACGATTGGTGTACAGTAAAAGATCATCAACGTACCTGGAATATACGGGCACCTGCACACCTTCCTCGTCGAAAATGTTGACAGCTGTGTCCTTGATGAAAATCATCGCCCATTCTGGTAGTACCATAAATAGCCCGTGTTTCTGTTGATAGAAACCTTCAGTATATTCAAAGATCTGCATTTCGAATATAGCGCGGATTAAAGGAACGAGGTTCTCAAACTGTTGTTTGTTGTTGTCCTCGTTCTCCCAACCGATTAGAAAGCAATACGTATCTATTCATTTCCATTCGGAATTCTTTCCTAAGGCAATAAGTTGCTTAAAAAATACAATATTATAGCTACAGCTACTAGTAGAAACACAACTTTAAATATCGTTTGTAAGCGGACAAAATTAAATGAAGATGTCAAAAAAATAAAGGTCTCATCTACTCCATTCAATGTACCGGATATGAACTAATTTACATAGGAGAGACGAGCAGATCTTTGAGTGAGCGTATGGCTCATCACGGAAAGAGTTCTACGCAATAACGATCCAACATATAATATACTGCAACATAGAAAAAAAAGAAGGTCATGTGTTTAATGTTCAGGAACCTAAAATTCCAATCAACTATAAATTGAATTTTTAGCGAAAGTGTAAGGAATCTTTGCTAATTGCTTCTACAGATACATGTATTAATGACTGCGTCTCAGTTAGAAATATCTGTCACTATGGATTTCATAAGAAATCTAAAAATCTCATGGTTTCGACTTCAGCGTAAAAAAAAAAAAAATCTCCCATGTTTACAAACAAGTTGAGGTTTACAAAAAGAGACCTCCATGTGGATTCAACAAATTATAAACATTCTCCATGTGCTTGGATCGCACCTCTGATCACCACCAGGTGCGCTATCTTCTCGGCATTTAAATTAGTGACTTTACATCTTCTCGACAATTCATTATCATACCAAGCTCTCATTGGTCAAGAAATCCAGAACTTCCCCTTAAAAGGAGACTCAGGTTGATGGTTAGACTCACACTGAAGATGACCCGTTAACGGGTGGAAAGCTAGTTTCGTGCGTCAGTTATTTTTAATTGTATATATCTTTATTTTTACCTAAACTTGTATGTTGGCTGACAAGAACTTTTAAGAACTTATAATTTCGAAATGATAAATAAATTTCTTTTCTTTATCAAGAAATCCTTTGGTGCTAATGTAAGTATCTTTTGAGTGCTATTTTAAAAGATAATTTGATAATGATTTAAATTCAAACCTGAATCTAAATTGAATAGAAGTACGAAGTGACAATCAATTGAATAGAAAAACAGAAAAATCCCAGAATAATAGCATTCAGCATTAAAACCTACTAATATATCAGATTTCTAAAAAAAAATTGATAAATAATTTTAATAACATAGAAATGTAATGTTCTGTAAAAATTTATCAGAATAAAATAGGTTCACTTGATAAATATAATAGTATTTGTAGATATAAGTCTAAATAAATATAATGAAAATTCTGCACATATAACTTCATAAAAATACTAATATATTCAGATAAAAAAAAATATATCCTGCTTCAGCTTCTTCACGGGGAATAGAGTGAAAACACAAGAGTTCCTCGATTTAAACAAATCTGCTGTGGAGTTAAAATTCATTCATAAAAATAATAATATGAATTAATATATAAAATATAAATAGTAATTGAATTCTATAACTAAATAATATAATAAATAAAATAATAATAATACGATTATATTGCTATCTTTATCAAGTTATATGTGTAGAATAAGACTTAAAAAGGTCTCTGTTTTAAAGAATTATGGAGTTTAATATCAAAATCACGATATGATCAAACACAGAATTAGGAAAAATTCATGAAAAATAATCTTACGAAGGTAGACTTAAGGTACCAATACATCTCAGAGCACCTTTTGATATTAGTGAGAAGATTATCAAACAGTGTCTAATTTTTTAATGGCCATTCAATCTCAATGTTAAGCTTAACATTATGAGGAATGAGAACACCACCGTTCTCAGAATGGGCTCTTCTAAGAGCAACCTCTGGGTGCTAAATAGAATTCAAGTCATCACTATTGACTGACAAGGAGAACACATGGCCTGTACATCGCGAAAATCAATGTTCTTTTGTGGGATGACAGTACACATAAAGTACTTCAAAAATATAAAAGGGTTGAGGGGCCAACTCTCAAGTATTTTCGAGATATTTGACATTGTTTTCAACGATTTTCGAGTTATTTTCTTATTAATTTGTTGTTCGTTTCTTAAGCAAGTGTTGTAGTGATGCAGTATGTTACAATGTTGGTTTGGAGAAATGAGAATTCGATTCTGCGTGGGTTATAAGTGTTTATTTTTTTATTAATTACACTATTTTGGGTTGCTGGGTAGACTCCTCGTTACACTGTAAATCAGGATCTTTCGATGTCCTCGGTTTAGAAGGTGATGCAGTAGCATTAGAGTCACTACTGTCCTCGTCACTAACTGTATATCAGCGTTTCTCAACCTGTGGGGCGCGCCCCCCTAGGGGGGGCGTGATAAAACTACAGGGGGGGCGCGAGTATATGGAGAAAAAATAGGTTTGGAGGTGTTTTTTTTTTGGTTGAACAGATAGGTTTGGAGGTTTTTTTTTTGAGGGGGGCGCGATGAGAATTGTGATTGAAAATTGGGTCGCAAGTATTAAAAGGTTGAGAAACACTGCTGTATAAGAATCAGGTGAGATGGGAACAGTTAGTCCATCTCCATGAAGCACTGGACGCATAGCTTATCTTATATTAGAATGCTGACTTTTTCTTCTTTGAAATACCATGTTTTAAGGGAGTTGCCTTGAAAAAATAACAATCATTTACGTAGTTTATTGGTTCTCTCCAGATTATCGGAATAGCAAAGCCCATTGACGATCTTTTACGATTCAACCACGAATGAAGACCTGTGGCACAAGATATGCAACAAATATGAGGGTCTCTCCCCTCCCCCTTCTCTGTTGCACTGTGGATAAAAATAGGCTTCCAACACTGCATGATGTGAAGTAAGAGGGCTAGAAACGCTATGATGTTTAACGTATGTGGGATTTCCATGGAAATTTCAGGACAGGCAAAATGAATTCTTAGCACTAACTGATTCTGAACCCCCTCCCTTCATATCTAGGACACTAGAGCAAATCTGAGATTTTAATGGTCATTTTCGTGATAAGTATGGTCGATTTAGTAAAGATCAAATGGTTTTGTTCAATATACATTCTCACTGTTGCCTAGTGTTATTGTTATTTATTTATTTAATTTCTTTTAATTTCTTTTTTTTTTCTTTTTTTTCAGTTTCCTAGTTTGCTTTCTTTTCTCTTTAAGCTTTTTTTTGCTGATTATGTTAGGAATATTAGGTTAAAAAAGTAATACATGATTAGAAAAAAATAATTAATATTCTCCTTAATTTAGCTTCTAATAGAAAATTTTTTATTTATTTAATATAAAATATGACATATACATATATAAGAAACTTAACTATTTTTTTTTTTCTTGTCTTTTTTCTTATCTATTCTAATGCGGTTTTCTCTGACATTTTGTTAATATTATTAATACTCGATAAATGTCAATAGAAAAGCGTATTAGAATAGGAAAGAAAAAAGACAAGCTTTGTCACGGTTTTTTTTATTTCCCTGTATGTTTTTCTTTCCTTCCTAACCGTGCCACTTTCCTTTTATTATTATTTATTTTATATTTTTTGGGATGATTATATATATATATATATATATGTATTTTTGCAAAAAACATGGTATCTTTGTATAAACATATATTCCTTTGTATTTAAGACTTATTATATTATATATTTAGCATCGACCACCATTCAAAGAAAAAAAACCTTCGAATACCTTTGTATTTATTCTATTTTCTGTTTAATCTGGAATATTTGGAAACACGAATGTTTGTTGATTGATCTGAGACGACAATTCATTGACGAAAAATTATTATTCTAGAGATAGATTAGAAAAAGACTTCGAAAACCCCATCTTTTCTCAGTATGTGCCGCCATTTTTATATCGGAAGAGAGTCATCTTTTCCGCCTGTTGTTGGCATGACGTCAGCATCAGTTTCGTGTGTTATCTTCTGGAGAGGTCTCTGATTGGCTAAGACACCTATTACGTAAGGCTACCTATAAAACAACCCCAAGAAACCATTTCGTGTCAGAAGCCGACTTGGATGAAGAGCAGTGCGGACGGTTGGCGTTACTCAGGAGAGACATCACTTACCATGATGTTTTTTATTATGATGTTCTTCGACCACCCTCATCTTTCACCGAATTTACTCGTACCCATTCGACGTAATCGTTAGCACAGACTCCGGATACTTGAGTTAAACGTCAAATTGTGCAACTGGTGATTCAAGAACAATGTCAGACTCCGGATATTCGAGTTAAAGTGCAAAGATGAAAGTGAGAATTTGGAACTAGCCGAGTGTGAACTGTGCGCGCTGAACGGATCAAATGAACATTCAGTGCAGTTTCAACGGAGTTGACTTTGGAACGAGGTGCTTCAACCCTGAATTCCCTGTGTTTAGTATTTTCTCTTCCCGTGGAACAATCAGATCAATCAAAACATTGAGAAAAACTATAAGTAACCCTATTTTCTTTATATGATGCTGACTTTAACTTTCATCAGGGATACCACGAAACTTTATTATCAGTTGATTTTACAACTTATAGAACATTAAAATGCCTCTACGAAAATAAAATCAATCTGGATTTGTTGGCGTGTACTCTAAAACTTATAGATTGAGAAATTGAAGGATTAATTTTGTAGTGAAGTTTGTGATATTGCTACCGTGCTTTCGTAAAAGGCTCGGTAGCGGAGGGTAACAGAATGCGACTGGAGCCAAGGTAATTTAAAAACCAAAGAGACTTTATTATATAAGAACGGTGGTTATTTACAAGTAATTCGAATATCGAAAGGATTCTATGGTATGGCTGTCTTCTACGCAGTCCTCTACCGGCAAGCGATCGTCTCAGGGTTCTTCCGGGGACGGGCGCTGCAACCACGGCTACGGTTAACCTCTCCGATGCCTTCCTATCGATTGGCGGACGTCTCAGGGTTCTTCCGGGGACGGGTGCTCGGACCTCGGGGTCGGATCTCTCTCACGATGCCTTCCTAACGCAACGACTAGCGGTCTTCTCGGGTTCCTTACCGGGAATGGGCGCTGCCGTCTTGGCGTCGTTTTTCCACCGTCTTCGCACTAGCGAATGCTTGGCTTTATCTGACTTCACTCTGGGCGGCTGCC
The DNA here is from genome assembly GCA_023159025.1 of Thereuonema tuberculata. Lineage (NCBI taxonomy): Eukaryota > Metazoa > Arthropoda > Chilopoda > Scutigeromorpha > Scutigeridae > Thereuonema > Thereuonema tuberculata. Next base: position 341,727 of record JAFIDM010038649.1, on the reverse strand, counting down.
CAACAAGACTTCTTCTTCGGCTGCGCTCTCTCGGCTGGCCGGACTCTCTCTATCTTCTTACGGGTAGATACCTTCTACCTGGGCTCCAGCCCAAGATCTGCTCTCGAACGCTCCGCTCCTAACTGGAGACCTTTGCGGCTCCTGCCGCTGAGACGAACTGCTATCCTCTCCTCTCAACGGAGATCTGGTTGGGCGGCTGCCCCAAGACGAACTTCAACACTCTCTTCCAACTGGAGACACTCCTTGCTGGGCGGTTGCCCTCGACGAACTGATGTTCAGGCGTTCTGCGCCTGGTTTTATAGGCGCAGAGCGCTGCACACGATGCTGAGGACAGGTCGACTCGGCCGAGGTATGCAGGGAAGGTCGAGTCGACTGCACTAAAGGGGGAGCGGACAAAACGCCTGGTAACAATATTACTTACTTTCCATTTGAAATATCTAATTTTGACTTTTGAAATACTATTCTGTTAGATGCATTATTATTATACCATTTTGCATTTATTGCTTATTTGTTTGTTGGCCGGCTGCAAAGTGTAGTCCACTGCATGAGTCATACCTCTTAAGCGTCATTAATTCACTTGACGTTCCTTACGCAACTTTTAAGTAATTCTAATCTTTATGTCCCGTTAGAAGAAATTGTGAAAGAGATATCTTTACTTACGTAAAACTTGCTTAAGTGTGGAATAGACTCTATCAGTGAGCGATACTCGGGAATATTCATTATACTGTATTTTATATTGAATATATTAAATTTTGATATTGTATTTTGTTACTTATTATAAGTGTGGTTTTTATCTTTGCTGTATTGTAATAAGCAAATTTAGTGTGTTCTAATGCCATACTTCCTCTTCAATTCACATCGTAACATATTTGCAAAATAAATAATTTGAGAGAAAAATCTGACGTTGCTGATCATTGTGGTAACAAAGGACATTGGATTAAGGATGAAGTAGGCCGCGCGGTTGGCGTTGTCGCTAGGACATCGGCCTCTCACCTCTGAGTACCGAGGTTCGGTTCTCATGTGGGTTTCGTGATGGTGGACGATCCGCGCTGGGTAGGTTTTCTCGGGGTTCTCCCGTTTCCCCTGCACTTCTTCCACCATACTTTCTCAGTCTTTCTCTCCATCTGTCCTTATTTCCTGTGGGATAGTACAATAGACCTTCGGTCGCAGTGCTTGGCTTCTCTGCCACCCACATACATACATACATACATACATACAAGGATGAAGTAAAAATTGTAATGATAGAAAAAGATGCCAAAACAAGGAAATTACTAGAAAGTCTCATTATAAGAAACACCAGAAATATAAATTTTAATAGAAGTAAAGGATTAGAGATTGAGAAAGTTTTTATACAGGGTGGTCCAAACGGTGACGTCCAAAAATTTTTTTTAGATTCCTGACATCTGGGGGTACAAGGAAATACCCCATGTGTGTAATGGTTTTTTGTGTAGTTTTTGAGTTATGAGTAGTTTTGTATATTTTGTGAATTTTCGATGGAACCACCGTCAAACTGATGTAAGTTGCAAAATATGGAAAATTTTGTGAATGTTTTTGTCGTAGCATACTCCGCATAATGTGTACAGTCACATAGAAAATACCCAGTGTCCTACCAATAAGGAAAGGTTTACAAATTTTAATCCAAACTGAATAACATAGGGTAGAGTGAGACAGAGTGCAAGTTTGAACATCAAAAAAAAAAATTAAAAACAACGTTCCATGATCTCGAAGGAAGTGGAAAAACTTCACGGAACCCTAAGCTTCCTAGATCATAAAAAAAAAAATGTGCTTAATAGGCATGTTGTAGCCTAAATCAGCCTTCAAATGTACAAAGTGAAACTGTCCCGAGGTGGTATTATTGGTACACGTGCCAGCCACAAGATTATGAAGCAAGGAAATTGCTCAGTTACCAAAATAAACATTACCAAATGTACTTAGATTGAGGAAAGAATGATAAAACATATAATTTATGTTATGATATGATACTGTTATTATCGATAACTAATAATTATGGTGGGTAATTGAAGGAGCAGTATTCCTAAGTACGTAAACTAATACAAATTCGCGCGCATACACCATCTCTTTGTAATATCCCCAAAGGAAAAAATCAATTGGGTTTAAATCTGGTGAACGTGCAGGCCAAGGAACTGCCACGCCCAATCTATCGTCCTGGGAATGTTTGATTAAGGTGCTGTCATACCTCTCTGGCATAAAGGCAAGGAGCACCATCATTTTGAAAAAGCACGTCGTATGACTATGTTGACATCTTCCAATAAGCCATGTAAGTTATTTTGTATAAAGGCTAAATATTGGGCTCCGTTTAACCTAGTAGGCAATTCGAAAGGTCCTATAAGTTCCCCGTTGACAATTCCCGACCACAAATTGATACTGTAGCATGTTTGAAATTAGCTGACCTTACCATGTGTGGGTGGGTTTTTTTCAACGGCCCAACTGTGAGAATTGTGCATATTAAAGACTCCGGTTCTCTCAAATCGCGATTCGTCTGTCCACAAGATGGTATTGAAAAAATCAGGATCCAGCGCAGTTTTGTGCAACATTGTTTTAGAAAAATTAACTCGTCTTGCATAATCTACAGGTTGTAGTTCCTGCAAGCGTTGCATATGAAATGCATGGTATCCCTCTGAAAAAACACAAAAACCCTGCTGAGGTAAGGGTTTTTCAGTTTAAGAAATAATGGTTTGTGCTCGTCAGACGTAATATTAAAATTAATCGATCACTTACCGTTCATCTGGCATGCAACACGCATTGATACGATGGCGTAAATACGAATGTACATACAACATCCAAGTAACTCACATGACTTCAGTATCCTTATACCTGAGGTTCGAGGGTACCCCAGTTCTTCTGGTGATTGCTCTGGTGCTAGTACCTGGATCGTTTTCCACCTGTTCCAAGACTTCGTCCCGAACATCTGGATCTTCTCTGTCTTCTCCTTCCTGAGTTTTCCTATGGCCAGGAAATCGTCCGGTCATCAGCGTATTGTGTGTATTAATGAACACTATGCCTATTTTTCACCAGATTTAAACCCAATTGATTTTTTCCTTTGGGGATATTACAAAGAGATGGTGTATGCGCGCGAAACCGACACTGAAGCAGAGCTGCGAGAACAATTACGACAGGCCGAAATACGAATCAGAGCAAATGCAGGTGCTTTTCGATGGTTGCAACAAAACTTTGTAAGGCGTTGTCGACTATGTATTGAAGCGGGAGGGGGGGCATTTCGAACATTTATTGTAAAATACCGTTTCGTCTAACATTTGTATTTGTTTTCGTACTTAGGAATACTGTTTCTTGAATTACCCACCATAATTATTAGTTATCGATAATAACGGTATCATATCATAACATAAATTATACGTTTTATCATTCTTTCCTCAATCTACGTACATTTGGTAATGTTTATTTTGGTAACTGAGCAATTTCCTTGCTTCATAATCTTGTGGATGGCATGTGTACCAATAATACCACCTCGGACAGTTTCACCTTTGTACATTTGAAGGCTGATTTAGGCTACAAAATGCCTATTAAGCACATTTTTTTTTTATGATCTAGGAAGCTTAGGGTTCCGTGAAGTTTTTCCACTTCCTTCGAGATCATGGAACGTTGTTTTTAATTTTTTTTTGATGTTCAAACTTGCACTCTGTCTCACTCTACCCTACGTTATTCAGTTTGGATTAAAATTTGTAACCCTTCCCTTATTGGTAGGACGCTGGGTGTTTTCTATTGACAGTACACATTATGCGGAGTATGCTACGACAAAAACATTCACAAAATTTTCTATATTTTGCAACTTACATCAGTTTGACGGTGGTTTCATCGAAATTTCACAAAATATACAAAACTACTCATAACTCGAAAACTACACAAAAAACCATTACACACATGGGGTATTTCCTTGTACCCCCAGATGTCAGGAATCTAAAAAAAAAATTTTGGACGTCACCGTTTGGACCATCCTGTATATTTGGCTAATGAAATGGTAGGAAACTCCATCTTCGGATAAATTTCATTTTATTAATGGTGATATTTCGCGGATTTCACCATTTTCGCGAAATACCACCATTAATAAAATGAAATTTATCCAAAGATGGAGTTTTTTAATCTAATTTAATAGGAGTATAAGATAGGATATGAAGAAGTGGTAGGAAATTGCATGAACATAAGCAAAATAGGTTTAATAATTCATGAATATCACCTGGATGTATATTATTACAACCAACAAGCTTGAAAAAGGAAGAAAGAAAAAGTTCTTCCCAAAAGTCGGAATTAAAATACGTTTTTATATAATATGAAGCGTAGATGAAGTATTTATTTTTGCAAATGTAGTGTGAATACATTCTATTCAATCTTTATCAGTGTATGTGTGATTATTTTAATTTATTTATTAATGAGGAATGAGAGTGCAGTTTCACGGGCCCAGCAGCTTCATCCCCCCTCAGACCGATTGAGAAGTTAAAGCTTCCATGAAACTCTGTTGTTAACGATTAGACTAGCATATACTTCAGATGGACTCCTCGACTCTTATCCACCACGATAGCTTGAGCGTCTGAATCTAGTCTTTAATCAGGTCTATTCTATAAATTCTCGTTATCCTTACCCGTAACGAGAATCGTTAAGATTTATATCGAGCGTCTTAGCGACATCGGTAAAAGTTGGTAGTCTGTAACCTGTCTCGTTGTAGTTCCACTTCCGGTTTACATGTATCGTGAACACCAGGACTGGCCACTCGATAAATGCACGTTTTGCGATTGGAATTTTTGATATTCACGTAATGCGCATGCGTGGAACTATAGCCAGGAATGATCACAACATCATTTACGAGGAATAATGAACGATCATGAACCAGGAATGTACTAAACAAGCACGAAATTTTCGTTAAAATGAACCACGGAAAGATGTCAAAGGCTGGAAAAATGCAGGGCTGTCGTGACCTGTAGCAATTTATTAAAATATATATTAATTACATTGATAACATAACTTCTGCCTCATTCATATATGTCTGAGAGAAAATAAACATGAATTACGCTGTAACGTACATTGATAGAGGACCCCCACAAGGGAGGGGAGAGCTCAATTGGTCCCTCAGCACCGGGGACCGGCTGCTTTTTCTTTTTTTTTGGTTGTCAATTTGGAGATTGTTGTTGTTTATTTGTATTTTTGGTAGTCAATTTGGAGATTCTGTTTTTTGTTTTTTTGTTTTGGTTGTCAATTTGGAGATTTTTTTTTTAAATTTCTTGTTGTCTAGTTGAAGAATTTTTTTTTTTAAGGTTGTGAATTTGGAGATTCCTTTTTTTTTTAGTCTTCAGGTAACCTCGGCACTTGGAGTATATTTGGGGTAGCCCTTATCTTAGAAAAGTCTGCCCACCCCAGCTGTAGAAGTATAAAATCATGTGGTATTTTCGCGATATTTTTGGCCAAGAATTTATGATTTTGTTTTTAGCATGGGGGAGGGGGCGGGGAAAGGCCCGGTATTGTATTTGGTACCTGGAACAGGAATTTAATGTGGGGGGCCTGCTTACGTAGGTACTTATTTACTATCTGCTTTAAAATTAGAATTAATTACTGCAGCCTACAACAGGAACAGTAGTAGGCACTTTACAATAAATTTTACAGTACATTATTAAATGAACACATAGATTGTATATAATTAAAATTAATGTAAAGGGATACGGCAAAATGTTGTATGGTTGAATGTGTGAAATGATGACTACGATGCAATCATACAACATCCACCACACGGACTGTAGAAAGGAAGAACTGTGTGATAAGTACATGATTAGTGAATTCAATTATAAACAATTAATATGTTGTAATCATACCAACACATTCTCCTTTATTGGCATAAGACATGTTTACGTTTCCACGGACTGACGATCATATTTTGTGATATGTCAGTAACATATAGTGCTTAACATCTGCTTAGGTGCAATTTGATGATTAATATGTTTCATGTGAAAGTTGGACGACAAAGATACGAGACAAAAGACAGATTGATGCCTTCGAGATGTGGTGCTGGAGAAGAATGTTATCGATACCATGGACAGCTCGAAGAACGAACAAATCAATTTTGGATGAAATCAAACCGGATATCTCACTCGGTTCTAGGATCACCAAATTACGTCTTGCCTACTTTAAACATATTATTAGACCTGATAGATCTTTAGAGAAGGACATTATGTTGGGAAAAATAGAAGGGTCTAGACGAAGAGGAAGACCAGCAACCAGATGGCTTGACACTATTACAACTACGACAGAAATGACCCTGGTCGATCTTTGTGAACTTGCACGTAATCGTTCTTCCTATAGATCGTTCATCCATCAGGTCGCCACGGCTCGGAATCGAGTGAAAGGCCGTGATTGATTGATTGATGTTTCATGTGATATCATTATTATAAGAAAGGGACAAAAACAGAAAAATATAAAATTTGTGGAAATATTTATTGTGCACATTAAGATAATACACTATGTTATGCATTTGAATGTTGAGCAAGAGTTGACACAATCATGTATTACAAGTACGACATAATAGATCAATATGTATTACTAGTATTATGCTGCAACTTTTATTTATGTAATAGACAATTTAATTTTTTTTATTTTTGGAAGATATTAACAACGCTATTTCAACAAAATTACACATGTTTTTTCGATTACCATATCACATATTACACATTACATTAAATTATAATTTGTATAGTTATAAGGCTAATTAAACTATATAGTCTAATCATATCACCTTTCAAGGTAATGAATTGGAGCCATATTTATTTGCAATCAGTAGTTCATAGGTGGGCTGAAATAATGGGTTTTCACAGTATGATTTGGCTTTTCAGATTTGTATGTGTCGACATGTACAACATTACTGTTAAATTAATGATTTATTGTGACATACCAGTATTCTCTTCTTTGATATTACAATGAACATGAACTTGCCAAGACGATACGTGAATTCTGCAAGTGCCACAGACAGGTAAACAACTGTTATGTTATAGTACTGACATAAGTAATAACACCATCTTCTCACATAACACATTGGGATTACAAGAAACTTATTAATATTGAAACGACTGTCCATCTGTTAAGTAAAGTACTGCCTGATGACTCTTCCTCATACATTTCTGCCCTGCAAGATGACATCTCTACATTATTCACCATCAGCTGTGAAATGAAAACATGAAATTTCATTATTACATAATTAACATGTTTTTTTATTATTGATACGTTATATTATTATTATTATTCTTAGTGATTCCTAGCATAGATTTACATGTTGTCAATGCCGTATGTCTGGTTGTGTGTAACACTAATTATCATCACTGCACATATACAGCATCAAATTGTGGGAATTACTGAACAACCATGATAATCTAATGTACTAACTAATCCAAAGTTTAACATAGGGTAAAGTGACCAAAATATCGGCCACATCCTACAAATAACCAGAAAATAAAAGATCTGATGACTTAGTTTATATGATTGAAACAATTTTTTAGATTTATTGTAATTTTAATGAAATAAAGAAGTATGGCATTACGAAAAATACCTATTATTAACTTAACTATGCATTAATTACTATAACCTTACAATGTGACCAAATGTCGGCCAGGATGCCTTAAAGTCGGCCAGGGGATGACCAAATGTTGGCCAGTTAACATATGCATCAGTTAAACATTGCTGTTTCACAGGAATATATTTAAAAAAAATCTCATTTTAATATTTAAAATGCAAGTTTTTGGAAAAAATATTATGAAAATGTTTATTTTCTTCTCCTTGTTATATTTTGGGAGTTTTCTTTCTTCTTCTTCAACTCTTCTTTCTGTTGCTGTTTTTCATTTCTCTTTTTTTAGTTGTTCTCTTTCTTCAAAGAAGCTGCTTTAAGCCTATTTTCTCTTTTTTTTATTTGTAGCTCTTCCTTTTCTTTCTTTTCTTTTGCAGCTTTCAGTTTCATTTCATATACCACATCTGATGTTAATATAAAATGTTTATTGTAAGTAATTTATTGTATTTATTGTAACCTTATTTCATCCATGGTACGAAAGTGTTTTTTGGAATTTATAAAACTTAATATGCTTAATGATACAATTCTTTGCTCTGATCGTTTCAATGTGCAATAGACTAGCCTATAGTGGAAATATTGCAATAATAGATGAAAAGAAATTAATTTTCCTATAAAATTTTCTAGCAAAATTGTCCTTCTCCATCCCATAATTTCCTTGGCAGTTAAAAGGGCGTTAATACTAATATTTATCTTTTTTTAACACTATTTTACTGCTATTCCTCTGAGAATTCGGAAAAAAACTAGGAATTTCCTAGTTATATCGTCAGATCTAGGCTAGGCGTTGATAGAAATGTAAACCTCGGATACTATCCTCTATTTTAAATATATCACTTTTTTTTTATAAAATTAATTTCTTTTCAGCCTACGTATATTCTTATATTCGTAAAGAAGCATAGGCCTATTGATCCTATTAATTGGCAAAAACTGTACGTACGGATGTGGATCGGTCAGTGGCGAGACACAGTATTTAAGCAAGAAACAAAATACAAGGGGGCGCCACCAACATTTCGGTGTCATCCCAACAGCGCTACAGAAACAGGAGTTACGCAGAAACAAAATACAAGGTGGTGTCCACTAACATTTCTTTGTGTGGATCGACATTATTTTAGGGCAGGAGGTTCACTGATAATGACTCACACACCTTATTGACTCTTCAAGCATATTTCGAAACTAACCTCTAAATATGGATAATTACGTGCAAGAAGTACCATGATCAAAATATATGTTGTTTTATTGCTTAGTCATCAGTCAAATTATACTTGGGCTGTTATGGAAGTCATGGCTTTCAAAAAATGAGCTTAGAACATCGTTTTCAATCTTGGGTTTTGAAAAATGTCAAGGTATTTAAAAATTTTGGAATCTGTTTTACTTCCGTGAATATTTCACGGGTTGCCACTAGTCTTTAATAAGTAAGATAGGTTTTACATTTTGTTACTAAACTGTTAAGTATGCTAAGCTACACGCTACAAATAAACAATGGCCGACAATTGGGCTACTGCATGGCCGACATTTGGTCAATAGCTGGCCGACATTTGAGCAATCCATGGCCGACATTAGAGCAAATTGAAATAGGAAAATAAAATGTAAATACTGAAGCACTTTAAGGTAATAAATACTAATTACTTAGGAAATAACGTTAAAATATCAGCTGAGTGTTTGCTAATATCAAAATCATACAAAAAACATGAAAACTAAGTATTGCTTTGGCTTGGAGAAAATGAATTCTCAACTTTGCAATCTGAAGAATCTCGCCAAAACAATTGTTTCCCGTAACAATCAATCTCACGTCTTCGATGAGAGCTTAAAATAAATGGCGACATCTGGAGATGACAATTGAAACTAAGATAGGATGATAGTCCAAAGATTTCAAAATCGTGTAAAACGAAAAAAAAACACAGCTAGACCATTACGTGTTTCTTAAATACAAAAAAACATTTGGTGGCCGACATTTGGTCACCGGCCGACATTTGGTCACTTTACCCTAAAACCTTCTTTTCAATATCTGAAATTCATATGCTGTACACTTTCATGCAATTACTGTTTCAGATGTGAAAATTTTTTAAATATTGTATAGTTGTTAAACATATATCAATGTTAGATTTACTGATGTGTGATTTGTTTTCAATGATTCTAAATTATGCTTGTACCAACAGTTTTGCATAGTATATTTGTATTGTTGGATTTTCATCTTCCAGTGGAAACTATGCTTTATATATCTGTGTAATTTATTCATTTCGTTATATCTACGTATTAAAATCAATACAAAACATATCATGTACATGATGGCTATGTTTTTACATATAATTGCCTATCTCATCTTCGTGTACATCTTCCAACTCGTAGATAATAGGTTCAAACCATATAACATTTCTTGTTATCAGGAAGTTACGTAGGACAGCACAGGTATTTATAATGAGGCCTGACTTGGGTGATGAGTAATATAGGACCCTATCTTTCAGAAGACATCTGAATCGTCCTTTGAGAACCCCTTTGCATCGGGTTTCTCAATTTCTCAATTTCTTGCACTGCGTAGTGTCCTATTATAACGTTCTTCTGCTGATCCTTCCTGTTAGGAGCCAAGGTTGATTTGGAAATCATCTGTAGAAAATTTTTACTTATTATATTTTTCCTTATCATTATGTATATAATTATTATGCGCTGTAATTTACAGTAGGTCATTTATAAATGCAAAACATATGCTTAAATTTCTGATATATATACTTGTTGACATCATTCAAAGGGATGAGTCGTGAACTGATCCTGGATACCTTGCATTGATAGCTAGAATTTTTAAATTCGTGTCACATATCTGTAATATATAATTTACAGACAATAACATTATATTAGTGAATTGCCACAATCATTATTTTGTTCTACATTGCAAGTACAATGTTGGTTATTGTGTATTGCAAAATTAGAATTTTTTTTTGTAGATTACTGTGGTGGGATCTGTTTGTTATGTTTACACATTGCTATAGGAAATTATTGTAACATTCCAGATGTATATTTTACACGTACTACAAATAACAATATCATTCATAGAATATATTTCTATTGTATTTGGGTGATGAATGTATATTTCGTATTTATGCTGAACATTAAATTACTTTAATTGCCTACTTACTATTTGTGTATTTACACCTTAACCTTTCCTGTTAATGAATAGATGTGCTGGGTAAACAGGGTCATTTATAGGTGGTGTTACAAGTGAAATGAGGGTACCATCCACTACACCAATTGTACCAGGAAAATTAAATTTTTGTTGGAAACTACGAAATAAACCAATAGTTTTGAATGGTTTATATGAAGTAATGTGACGACATGAATTGTTCAAATGTAAATCATATTTTTTAATTGAAATCGTTGAATATCATTTAAATCTTACCTATGCTTAATTTTAGTCATTGCTTCAATTCCAACAGGGAATTCAACAGATGTTCATTTATTATTCGTCTAACCTCATCAATTGCCCTATTCGTAGAACATTGACTGAGACCAATACAGAAGTTTTATCCAAGGCAGCTCTGATAGCTTCCTTTCCCTTAGAAATGCAGGGCTGCCATGATCTGTGAAAATATATATAATTTCTATCAGTTACATTACAGTATATGTTGCATTTTATTCATACGTCTGTTCAATGAAATGGCAGTTATTTCATCCAAAACGTTCATTCCTATGCTTATTCACATATTTCATTTAATTTGTTTACCTTTACAACGCCAGGTACTGACGTGTTACGCAGGGTGGGTTGCAGGTGAGGCTCGATTCTGCGTATTAATTCTAGGGCAACTTCTTTTGGGAATCTAAATAGTTCCTTAAATTTCCTGCTCGGCATTGCAAAGGGATCACTCTTATCCCTCAATTCCCTCTGCATGTTTCTCTGCCTTCTGCTAAGGAACGCAAAGATACATATGTAATCCTCATTTGTTTTCAAACTTACGTAATTTGTTTTCAAACGAACGTGACATATGATAACATTTTGTTGTAACACATAACTAATATGAAACATTTATTTACACAGTTGTTCAGTTCCTGTCATGTATAGGTTTTTCCATTACATCTACTTTCACATTGGATAGCCTTTTGCTCAGTTTTTGAATCAAATACACTGTATTAGTTCGTAACTACCTACATTCACTTACCTTGGCTTATAATTTGTCATCGTGCTTACACAAATTTCATAGATTATATTTTGTAATTATCGTTTCATCTGTTACTCAACATGTTTCATTCGGGCCCTTTTATTTATTGCATCTTTGTTGGGCACCGAAGTTTCCCGGCGATGGTTGTTGGATCTATGCCGCGGACGGTAGGCCGAGGTCGGCAGGGCAGCCGACCGCATCGGACTCCAGGCGCGATGGCAAAGCAACGACTTGTGGAACTTCCATTCGACCTACGATTCATTTTGCAATTATTTTATCCTATCCTATCACTCCCTTACTGATTCTTACAGTTTTGTTTTAATTTGTGAGAAAACATTTGAATTCTGACCTCATTTCCTACTGTTCTTCTCTTTCCAACTCTTCGTGTACGATTAGGATGGCCGCCATCATTTTCTCGTTATGCCATAACGGCAACTATCTGCAGCTCGCTATCTTTAAACGAGAACTCGTTATTCGTAACGATTCAATTATCTCGTTAGGACGTTACAGAATACGAATTTTCGTTATGGTCGGTTAACCGGTCGTTATCACGTAACGATATGCTTACAGAATGGGCCTGATTTATTGTCTAATATTTTATTAATTATTAGAAGAATCCGGTGTAACCGTAACAGCTTAAAAAAAATCTTTTATTTTATTATTCTATTTATATACTTAAAAAAATGTAAATATAAAACAAGAAGGAGAAAAAGAAATTAAATAAATAAATAATAATAATCTTAAAAAAAACACTTGTTCTCTACGCAGAATAGAACGCATACATCTCCTGAGCAATGCCTTAATGCACTGTACTACAACAACCCTTGCTTAAAAAACGAACAGGAAAGTTAATAAGCTAATATTCGAAAATCGATGAAAACAAACACTTCTTCCTTACGCAGAATAGAACGTATACATCTCCTGAACAATGCCTTAATGCACTAAACCCAACAACCCTTCCTTAGAAAACGAACAGGAAAGTTGATAAGCTAATACTCGAAAATCAATGAAAACAAACCCTTGTTCCTTAAGCAGAATAGAATTTATACATCTCCTGAACAATGCCTTAATGCACTGTACCACAACAATCCTTGCTTAAAAAACGAACGGGAAAGTTAATAAGCTAATACTCGAAAATCGATGAAAACACTGTCAAATATCTTGAAAATGCTTTGAGAGTTGGCCCCTCAACCCATATACATTTTTGAAGCACTCCATGAGTACTTTCATCTCACAAAAGAGCATTGATTTTTGCGAATAAACAGGCCATGTCCTCTCCTTGTAAGTAATTAAATCAATCACTTCGATTGTTATCAAGCACAAAAATGATTGAATGACGTAGAATAAAAAATGTTTTTTTTTTTGAAATTATATTATTGTTTCCATCTTCAAGTTATACTTCCTTTCATACTTTGAAGAGCTGAAAATGTTCGAAACGGCCGTATCCAGTTTCAGCTTCAAACCCAAAACAGGCATTTGTTTTAATATGAAATTATATTTCATCACTAATTTGTAATTCTCTTTACTGTTAATAAATAAAAAACAAACAAAGAAAAATTTCTTTTTTTCTAGATTGCAATTGTAAAGAAATTTTAATTCAACACTTGAATGGTTTTTACTATATGTCCTTTTTATTATAGGTATAATTCCTCATTTGAAATTAATATTTCTCGTTTTATATTAGTTCAAAACAAATAAGGAATATTGGTAATTTCTGGTGTATATATATTTGTTTTGGAGTGAAGTAAAGTATTTAAATACGGTATGATAATGATTATATTTTCAAACTATGATTTTACTAATGAAAATATAATTAGTATATAATTTGAAATAATTTTTATAGAAAGATATTTTGAAGTGAAAATATCAAGTAATTGAAATTCTTCTTTTTCATATACGAGAAGTCAACTTTTCTTGATAGCATAAAAATAAAATGAAAGTAAAAAGCATATTAAATATTTCAATTAACCAATAAATGTTTTCATCCTGTGTACAACTTATTAGTTCGTAAGTATCCCTAAATTAATTTATTTTAAATTATTACAGAAAATTTTAGTTGCAATAAATTGTAAATCTGTTTAATTAATTTATGATCAACAATTATATAACACCCACACATACAGACACGCAATTCAAATATTTTTATCTTAAAAAACTTCTCATTTCAAGGATTGCTTCATCAGACTGTTCCGGCATAAAATTAGAATTATCATAATTTAAAGATAATTTTTTCATGACAGTCTTTTACATACAGGGTGGCCGGGAAGATCCCTTACCCCCCCCCATTACGTTATTATATTGTATATAGTTACATTATGATGCTTCTCTTTATATAGTACATACATACATACATACATACATAGTTCTCTGCCAAGGGCAGGTCCTTCACTGCTAACCCAGCATTCTCCAATCTTTCCTATTTTCTGCCTTCCTCTTCGTCTCCACATAAGATCCATTTACCCTAATGTTGTCAATCATCTGAAATCTTCTTCTTCCTCGAACTTTTTTACCGTTCACCATTCCTTCCAGTGCATCCTTCATTAGGGAGTTTCTTCTCAGCCAGTGACCCAACCAGTTTCTTTTTCTCTTCCTGATCAGTTTCAGCATTATTCTTTCTTCACCCACTCTTTCTAGCACTGCTTCATTTCTTATTTTGTCTGTCCATTTCACATGCTCCATTCTTCTCCATATCCACATTTCAAATGCTTCTAGTCGTTTCTCTTCACTGCGTCGTCATGTCCATGTTTCTGCACATACAATGCCACACTCCACACAAAGCACTTCACTAGTCTCTTCCTTAGTTTTTTTCCAGAGGTCCGCAGAAGATGCTCCTTTTCCTATTAAAAGCCTCCTTTGCTATTGCTATCCTCCTCTTGACTTCTTGGCAGCAGTTCATATCACCACTTGTAGTACACCCTAAGTATTTAAAGTTGTTCACTTGTTCCAATGTCTCATTCCGAATACTTATGTTTATCTTCTTTGTCTTTCTTCCGATAACCATAGTCTTTGTCTTGTTTACATTTATCTTCATTCCATATTGTTCACAGCTGTCATTCAGCTGCAGTAGCGTATCCCTTAGTATCATCTCCTCTTCTGCTAACAATGCTATATCATCAGCAAATCTTATGCACTTTATTCTTCTTCCTCCTACTGTCACCCCTGCCATGTTCTGAAAACAATTCTTCAGTAACTCCTCTAAGTAGATGTTGAACAGCGTAGGTGATAGAGGGCATCCTTGTCGCACCCCTCTCCCTATTCCCCTTCCCTCTGACAATTTTTCTCCTATCCTGAATTTGACTCGTTGTTTCATATAAAGATTAGTTATTAGCCTTCTCTCTTTCCAATCCACACCAATTTTCTTCAAGATTTCCATAAGTTTATTCCAATCCACTCTGTCAAAAGCCTTTTCCAGGTCCACAAATACTGCATATACGTGTTTATTTTTTTCTAGATATCTTTCGCCGATTGTTCGCAGCAGTCCAATTGCATCTCTTGTATCTTTTCCTTTCCTAAAACCAAATTGCTCTTCTTCCAACTCTCCTTCCACCTTAGAATATAAACGTCTGTTCAGTATTCGTAGAAGAATCTTTGCTGAGTGCGATATAAGGCTGATAGTCCTGAACTCATTGCACTTCTTTGCATTATTTTTCTTCGGTTTTGGCAGCAATACTGTTTCCGTGAAATCATCAGGCCATTCACCTTTCTTATATATTTCATTGCATTATGATAGTATTTGCTTCTTGTCTTCACCCAAGCATTTAACTAACTCAATGTGTATTCCATCAACTCCTGTTGCTTTCCCATTCTTCATTTCCCTAATCGCTAGCTCAACTTCTTCTTTACTATTTATATAGTAAATGACCTGTATATGATTTGAATATATCTGTCGAGGAAAGTTTGACTCTTGGTAGGGTGCATCCAATACACATTCGAACCATGTTTTCTTCTAAGAAATCGCTTTCCGTAGTTTCTCTACTTCAAATTTTAAAAGTTTTAAATTCCTTACTAATTTTTCTTTAAAGATCAAAAGCTAACAGTAAATAATTTGTCATCATCGCATTCTTAAAGCATTTGTAATATAGGGTATCATCATCAGAGAGTGCGTCTGGACTCAACAAGAGATAAATTCATCTGTTTACATCTGGATTCTGTTTTAGTCTCAATCTAAATGTTGTTCGTAATAAGAATAAAAGAGTTATAAGAAATTCACTATCCACAGTTACTTACTGATAGTATTTATATTAGCCGGAAAGTTCCCGTATCGTTTTATAAAATAATAACTTAATAGGGTGTACGGGAACTTCCCAGTCACCCTGTATATCCATCACGTATTACATTAAAAGAAAGATAACAATTTGAAAACTCAACAAGAAGTATAAATGTTTATAAAGACAAATTTGTTTAACAATTAATCATTTTTTAAATCGAAGTTGAAACTGAAATACTTATACAAAATTTTTGGTTTTACTTCAAGAAGTGTATATTTTTATTGGCTTGAAACAGTTTTCAAATTAAAATCTTTCTAAAACTCCAAATAATTTAGCTAAGAAATAGATCACTGTATAACTGTTCGTTCAGTTGCATTTCAGGACTACTTCAGTCTACACAAGATGGAATTTAAAAGAATTCTCACATCCTCAGTGATTCACGAGTCCATAAACGATTCGTCACAATTCAGGATTCCCTAAAGGATTCGTCTCAATTCACGATTCCCTATAGGATTCGTCTCAATTCACGATTCCTTATAGGATTGGTCTCAATTCACGATTCCCTAAAGGATTCGTCTCAATTAATGATTCACTAAAGGATTCGTCTCAATTCACGATTCACTAAAGGATTCGTCTCAATTCGCGCTTCCCTAAAGGATTCGTCTCAATTCACGATTCCCTAAAGGATTCTCTCAATTCACGATTCCCTAAAGGATTCGTCTCAATTCACGATTCCTATAGGATTGGTCTCAATTCACGATTCCCTATAGGATTGGTCTCAAGTAACGATTACCTAAAGGATTCGTCTGAATTTCCGATTCCCTAAAGGAATTCGTGTCAATTCACGATTCCTTGAAGGATTTATCTCAATTCACGATTCCCTAAAGGATTCGTCTCAATTCAAGATTCACTAAAGAATTCGTCTCAATTCGCGCTTCCCTAAAGGATTCGTCTCAATTCACGATTCTCTAAAGAATTTGTCTCAATTCACGATTCACTAAAGGAATTATCTCAATTCACGATTCCCTAAAGGATTTGTCTCAATTCACGATTCCATAAAGGATTTGTCTCAGTTCACGATTACATAAAGGATTCGTCTCAATTCACGACTCCATAATGGATTCGTCTCAATTTACGATTCCGTAAAGGATTCGTCTCAATTTACGATTCCGTAAAGGATTCTTCTCAATTCACGATTCCCTAAAGGATTCTCTCAATTCACGATTCACTAAAGGATTCGTCTCAATTCACGATTGCCTATAGGATTCGTCTCAATTCACGATTCTCCAAAGGATTTGTCTCAATTCACGATTCACTAAAGGAATTATCTCAATTCACGATTCCCTAAAGGATTTGTCTCAGTTCACGATTACATAAAGGATTCGTCTCAATTCACGATTCCATAATGGATTCGTCTCAATTTACGATTCCGTAAAGGATTCGTCTCAATTTACGATTCCGTAAAGGATTCTTCTCAATTCACGATTCCATAAAGGATTCTTCTCAATTCACGATTCCATAAAGGATTCGTATCTAATGGTTCAATTTTCCACTAAAGTGAAGATGAATCTGTCTTGTATGAACTTATATCAAGATTTTCGAAGATGTAAAAGGTTTTTCAACTCTGCAGCTAACAAATAATAGACAGACAGATTAAGAAAATATTAGTGAGCCCAGACACCATGAGGGAAGACGCTTTGACTGTGGGCTGGAGGGAGACTGGATCAATCCCATACCATAGCGGATGTCCTGGGATTTTCATCTAAACGAGTTGAATTGCAATCGACTTTTAAAGCTTGTTTTTTTTTTAAACAGATACCTGTAAAGGATTTTAATTTTGCTTTCTTCGTTTTGCTACAGTTTTAAATACAATTTCGTTAGTCCTACAACTAATAGGCTGCAAAATGACGGCATTCCTAATTTCTGCACATGAGCAATCAAGGTTAAAAAACACGATCATTTAAAAACATTTCTAGAGCAATACTTTATTATGTTATGTTTCTGTGAAATCTTTTACTTTTGTAATAAACAACTAAATAAGAACAGTTCTTTGTCTTTCTGATGAGGAAGGTCTTCTTCTTAATTGCTTACAAATTACATTGAGTCATATTTCGTCACTACTTTATATCATTGATGTGATTGTGCTCATTGTATCAAAGTTATATAAGTTATAACTGAACTCTTTTACATAAATGAAACATTTCTGAAAGTTATTATAAAAAAATTTTTAACCTGAAGAATTTATTTTAGAAATATAAAAAATTTGAAACCAAAAATTACTTAAAATTAACACATATACAACACTCACCACCCCCGACACCCACACTCAGCAGCTGCGTGAATCATGGGCTCGTAAGGAACTCCATGGCAGACATCGCCACGAACTCAGACAGCTTCATGTCGACATGGAAACGTTTAGTTTTAGTATAGTTTATCCAATGCCAGCTCTTGGCATCTCTGCCATTCGCCGACGAGCCTCCCAGTAAAGACCTGTTTGATTTCTTTCCTCAAAATCAGCCAAACCTTTACATTTCTCCAGATGTGGTCCATCCATTCGACATGGAAACGTCGAACAGATGGCTGACGAGTGGTGAGCTATTTGGGGAGACCGAAGGGTTCATGATTGCGATAAAGGACAAGTCATCCCCGCACAAGAAACACATTCTACACGATGTAAATACACATGACGACAGATGCAGGAAGCGCCACACTATGCATGAGACGATCAACCACATAATATCAGGCTGTCCCCTTTTCTACCAAACTGATTACCTCCACCGACACAATCAGGTAGCGTCGATCGTTCATCAACAGCTAGCACACAAACACTCACTTATTAAGGACACGGCCCCATACTACAAGTACATATCACAAAGCGTATTTCAGTCACCTTCATATAAGCTGTACTGGGACCTCTCCCTACACCACAACAGACATGACATCACACTTGTTGATAAGGTCAACAAACAGACC
The DNA here is from genome assembly GCA_023159025.1 of Thereuonema tuberculata. NCBI lineage: Eukaryota > Metazoa > Arthropoda > Chilopoda > Scutigeromorpha > Scutigeridae > Thereuonema > Thereuonema tuberculata. The sequence continues at coordinate 322,828 of JAFIDM010038649.1, read as the reverse complement.
TATCTCATTGATATTGCAGTGCCTGTCAGCAAGAACATGCAGAAAACTCACGCAGACAAGATCAGTAAATACATCGATCTAGCACAAGAGCAACAGAAGCAGTGGAGGCAGGACCGAGTAAATGTTGTACCTATCGTCCTGTCCATGAGGTCTGATACCTCACACATTGCACCACAGCCATAGCACACTTCACAAAAACAATTATGCTCAACTCCAGAAGATACTCAACATAACAGGCATAGTTAAGAAATTTATGGACACATCCCTAATAATTCTTCCACATGTTTTTTTTACAATTGGCTGTATGTGCTTTGGTCCTTGATTATCTAAATTGTCTTTGCTGAGAAAACCCATGGTTTGAAACATTTATAAAATAATAATAATAATGCCAAATCAATTAAAAATAATTTTTAAAATTCAATTCAATTATTAGGCCACTGATAATCTTATTACTTAGTTCTTAATACTTATTTTACCTAACATAATTTAACTATATTTATCTTAAAATACTTTCTTTTCCTCTAATTCTTCATTGGAACCAAGATATGTGTATGTGGATTTTACTATTTTACCTTTAATAACTCAATAAATTATAATTTATTTTATTAGTTCTTATTTATTTGATTTACAAAATGATTTGAACTTTATATAATAACCTTAGAAACTATTTACAAAAGGTGTGTATTTCTTTCATGAAAATTGTTTGAAACTGAATCGACTGAACAAACGAATTATGTCCAAGTTTAATTTTCTTCTCTCTTTGTTTGTTTGTATATTTGAACGAACATCAAGTCAATTGAAAGAATTTATTTTCTATAACATTGTCATGATTCATTTTCGAAGTTGAGATTGAATATGAGCCAATTGTAAATATGAAAAGTATTTTCTCGTAAAAGACATTTTTACTAAATTTGCAGATTTATATTCTTTGAGTTTATAGAATTATATGTTCTTTTATACATTATGTTTATGTTATTAGGGTGTAAGTATATTGGATGAGGTTTTATTAGAAAAACGGAATTTGAAATTATCACCTGTTCCAATTTCTATTGATACCTTTTGAAACACTATTTGTTCTTTTATAACTTATGTTTATGCTATTAGTATGTAAGTAAATTTTATTAAAATTCATTAATAAAATATTATTTGAAATTATCATCTGTTTTAATTTCTATTAAATCCTAACATTAAAATTTATACATTTGAAATTTCCATTTCCTTCTAAATTCCATGTTGCTACTTTAAATTTCATGTCAACTAGGCTTTTATTGTTTTTGTTTTTTTTAAATCATTGATTTTTAATTTAGTTATAGGAATTTAAGTAACTGTTTTATAATTATTCATATTTAAGTTATATAAAAATATTTTGTTATCTAAATTTTCATTAAAAAAATGAGAATTATATTCTAAATCATCAATAACTGTTTAATCTTTTGCAATATTCCTACATAAGCCTGTAAGTTTCCATTTGTTTTAAATTAAAACTAACAATAAGACAAATGAATAAAAAAAATAGACCTCGTGAAATACAGTGATACCTCGGGTTACAAATGACAAAGGTCACGAACATTTCGGCTAACGAACAACCACTTCGAAAATTTTTTGTCTCGGGTAACGAACAGTGCCTCGGGTTACGAACGAAAGTGAGATAGAGAGAGCAAGGTTTAAAGTTGAAGACAAACGATCGCGTACAGTACAAACGAAGGCCACGTAGAACCGACATCGCTTAGTGCTAGCCTACAGTCCCGGCAAATCTTACCTGATAATACAGGCAGAGTTACGGAGCCAAATCACACCAAAGGCGTCTCACCTAGCATCTGAAAGTATCACTCTGCGCCCATATGATTCTTTTTGCGATGTAAACAAGACGAATTCTCATTACCGCTATGCGAAATCTACATTCTGAACCACCATCCAAATAAACTTGTTGCTAACACGGCAGTAAACCTGACGAATGATAGCGCGATGGTCCACTTCAAAAAGATTCTCCAGCAAAGAAAGCGATAAATTTCCCTTGATAGTTTCTTGGTGCATTAAGAGTTTCAGTCGGCTGCCAAGAAACAGCGACAAGAAACTCATCAAATTAATGATTCAGAATAGCAAAGAAGCTGACAAATTTCCCATGATTGTTTTCTTGGTAAAAACGATAGACTAAATCCTTTTTTTATTTTACAATTAATTTATTTGGTTGTTTTCTTTGTCTTTATTTAATACATGAAGTACACATATTCTTTGGGTTTTGTCAGGTAAACGATCGGTTGTTAAGAAAAAGGAACGATTCTTTCATCTTGAAACGGATTGTTTTTATTTCATTCATTTCAATGTTTCAGGTTACCAACGTTTCAGGTTAAGAACCGAGTTCTGGAACGAAGTAAGTTCCCAACCCGAGGTACCATTGTAAATCGTAGATTCTGTGAGAATGAAAGTTTTTTAAGGCTTTTTTTTGTGGTTGTTGTTTTTTTTAATCATTGATTTTTCAATTAGTTATATCAATTTAAGTAACTGTTTCATAATTATTCATATAGAGTATATTTATTATATGTAAATGTTTTGTTATCTAAATTTTAATTAAAAACATGAGAGATATATCCTAAATCTCCATTAATTGTTTAATCTTTGGCAATATTCCTACTTCAGGCTGTAAGTTTCTATTTATTTTACGTAAAAGTAACAATAAGACAAATACAATGAAGAAAATAGACCTCCTGAAATAAATCTCAGATTCTTTAAGAATGAAAGTTTTTAATTATGAAAATATTACGTGTTTGAATTAGAGATTTGTCTACTGAGTGCTAGAAATATTTCGGTAAAAAACTCAGGAGATGTTTTAGATTTACATTAAATATCTGTGCAATTCTTTTGTGAATATGAATGTTTTGGAGTGACGGTGCCTCCCTATCTTAGATATTATAAACAAAATGGTCTAATGTGAGAGAGAGGGACAATGAAGAAGTATATGGGATAGGTCCTGCAGGAGATACTTTTAATTCTGTGCGGGATTGGGGGAGTAATGGGGAATATACAAGTTGAAGAAATAACAGTGAAAATATATTTACATCCTAATATCCTTTGAATTTAGAGAATTATATGTTCTTTTATATATTATGTTTATGTTACTAGCCTGTAAGTATATTGGATTAGGTTTTATAAGAGAAATAGAATTTGAAATTATCACCTGCTCTAATTTCTAATAAGTCAGAACTTTAACGTGCTTAATTATAAATCATAAGAAAAATAAATAGTATAAATGTTAAAAGCACAGAGGTTTATATATAAAGTTATATATCAACTTTATATATAATTATATATATATATATAGGTATATAAACCTATGTGCTTTTAACAGTTGTACTATTTATTTTTGTTATGTTCTAATTTCTATTGATACCTTTTGAAACACTATTTGTTCTTTTATAACTTATGTTTATACTATTAGTTTGTAAGTAAATTTGATTAGATTTCGTGAGTAAAATATTATTTGAAATTATCACCTGGTTTAATTTCTATTGAATCCTAACATTAAAATTTGTATATTTTAAATTTCCATTTCCATGAAAGTTCCATTCTCTTATACTAAATATCTTGGCTACAAGGTTTTTTTTTATAATCATCACACTGATTTTTTAATCTCTATTTTCAATTTAAGTAAATGTTTTCTAATGATTCATTAATAAGTTTTATGTAAATGTTTTCCTATCTAAATTTTTATTAAAAAAATAAGAGTTATCCTAAATCTGCAATAACTGTTTAATCTTTTGCAATATTTCTACATAAGGTTGTGAATTTCTATTTATTTTACATTAAAAGTAACAATAAGACAAATGAAATAAAAAAAATAGGCCTCCTGATATTAAACTCAGATTTTGTAAGAATGAAGGTTTTTTTAAATTATGGAAACATTATGCGTTTGAAAGAGAGATTTTTCTACTGAGTGTTAGCAATATTTCGACTCGTTAGGAAACTCAAGAGTGTTTTAGAATTACTTTAAAATATCTGTGCAATTCTTTTGTGAATATGAATGTTTTGGAGTGACGCTGCCTCCCTATCTGACATATTAAAAATAAACTCGTCTAATGTGAGAGAGGGGGACAATGAAGAATAATATGGGATAGGTCCTTCAGGAGATACTTTTAATTGCTTGCGAGGTTGGGGGAGCTATGGGGAATTTACAAGTTAAAATAATGACAGAGAAAAATATATCATTTGCATCAAATTCAAAGAAAGAAGAAAAGTAAAAGTAAGAAATAAATTAGGATAGAAAAAAAAGAACAAATGAGAACCGAGACCGATGAGAGAAAAGAGGAAAAGAAGGAAAAAGGAACGGGGAGTTGCATGTGAAAAAAAATAGGGATAAACAAAAAAGAAATAAACGAAATCAATAGAAAACGAAGTAAAAATTGAAAATGAACAGAATTAAAAAAATAATAAACAAATAAGTAAATTATACATTGGTGTGGTGAAAGAATTTAAGTGTTTTGAGAATCTCCTAATTCAAAGGGTACAAAGGAAACTGGATTAGTGAAAGAGAATAAATCAAATATTTCTTCTCGTAAAGAACTTGCCACTAGAAATTGGCAAAGATCGCAAATAGCCAACAATCAAAAGGCACGCGCCTCGAGACTTGCAGAAGTGATTACGTGCTGATTGTTGGAAGTGAATGAGCAGTAGTTTCTCCCCAGACAGTGAAGAAGCAAGAAGTGTTTTGCTGTTAATAAGTGCGAACGTTTACGACCAAAATAAGAACTTCCCGTGAGTATGTAGTTATAGTTTTTGCTTACTCTGTGAACAGTAAAGAAAGACTTTATCTGTTGAAGCATAGCTGTAATATTTTCCCTTACAATAAATGGTTATGGGCCCAGCACGACCTCCACTGCGCGACGATAATTGGTAATGGGCGCCACACCGTTCCAATGCGCGAGAGCATTATCAGAAAAGATGGCCGCCAAACGTTCGGAAACTGCCACGTGTTAAGTTTATGAATTGAAGTACTGTTTAATTGCTGTTTAATTAAATCAAACAAGAAAAATCTTGGATTTAAAAATAAAGGAACATTATATCAGCAAGATGGCTAGTTATATGCTATAATTCAACGGTAATAATTATATTAGATGGAAGCGGAATGTCCAAATCCTACTCCTGAAGGAAGGACTATGGGAGACCGCGAACACGCCGATTAGTGATATTAAATCCATAGAAGATAAAGGCCTAAAGTTAAAATTATTAAACAAGTCAGAAAAAGCAGTCGGAACTATTCTTAGCAGCATAGAAAAAAGATTTAGGTGTCTTGTAAAAGAAAGAAATGACCCTAGTCTATTATTGAGGGAAGTTGACACTCAGTTTAATGTAAAAGATTGCCTAAGGATCTGATTTAAAACGCCAAAGATTGCCTAAGGATCTGATTTAAAACGCCAAAGATTGCCTAAGGATCTGATTTAAAACGCCAAAGATTGCCTAAGGATATCTGATTTAAAACGCCAGATATACCTAGAAAGTAAACTTCAAGCCGAAGATGACTTACCTGAAAAATATTTAATTTGAAAGGTAAGATTAAATGAGGTTGAAGAACGAGCTGGGAGTTTTGACAATGATAAATTATGTTGGCTAATACTGTCAGGATTGCCAAGCACGTATGATTCATGTGCGCAAAATTTACTTCAATTACAGGATAGAGCTGAATTCAATTCAGATTACGTAATTGGCAGAATTGTCCAAGAATACAGACGGAAGAATAGAAGAATTTCCGATACAGAAAATGAAGTAAACATGTTAAATAAAACCGAAGTAACTGTAAATAAACCAGCTAATAAGTCAAACAAAAAGGAATCCCGCAAATGTTTTAACTGTGGAAAAGTAGGACATTTAGCTCGACAATGCAAATCCAAATCCAAATCTAAGAAATCATCACCAAAAACAGATATGAAAAACGAATCATTTTCTGGGATCATGGCTTTGAGCAGTTGCATTATGTCATCAACAAAAGATAAACCTATTAATAGCCCAAGGTATCTTAACAGTGCTTCTACAAACAACATTTGTAACCACAAAGCTTGATTTAGCAGTTAGAAAAGCTTCGACGCTCCCCTAAAAGTATATGGAGTTCCTTACTACCTATTGAAGAGTTAGGTGAATGGACAGTTAACTTAGAAGTTATGTTACCGAAAGGCAAAACTCAGAAGATTACTTTGTCCAAAACGCACTGTGTTCCGGACATGAGCGTTAACCTGATTTCCGGTGGACATGTGGCATCACTGGGCTGTTCCCCATTCATAAAAGGCAGGAAGTTATGTCGTCAAGGACAAAAACAAAAGAACTATAATCTTAGGTAAAGAGAAAAATAATCTCTTTGAAGTAAAGTGCAAACCTTTCAATGTACAAGCGAAAACCTACTTTAATGAAATCAAGCATTCCAACTATAAATTGTGGCATGCGAGGCTTGCACATACTTCCAAAGGAAAAATGAAAGTCATTCTAGACCAAAAGTTGCTACGAGGTATAGAGCAAGTGAAAATTCCAAAAGAAGACTGATAGTTTTTGCGAAAGTTGCAAAAGTGCAAAGATGATAAATGTTCATCACAGAAGGATAAAAGCCATTAGAGCAAAAGAAATTTTGGAATATATCTATTCTGAAGTATGTGGTCCAATAAATATAGAAAATGACTATCAGGCGAAATATATCCTGTTCATAATAGATGATTTCAGTAGGAGAACCTTTGTATATTTACTTAAAAGTAAGGATCAAGTGCCAGAATATATGAAACAATTCATAACTTACATGGAGCGCCAAAGTAAGGCGAAAGTGGTAAACTTTCTCACTGACCAGAGAAAGGAATATAAGAATAAAAAACTCAACAATTCCCTAAAAGAAAGAGGAATTGTACATAAGATGACATCTGTACACTCTCCACAGCAAAATGGCATTGCAGAGAGGTTTAATCGTAAGTTGATGAAAATAGCTCGAACAATAATAATTGATTCTGACCTTCCGCCAAGATTCTGGACTTATGCAGTAGAATGTTCAAATTATGTTCTCAATCGAACACCTCATTTCAAGTTAAAGAATACTAAGCCAATGGAAAAATGGTTTAAGAACGGAGGAGCACCAAATGTACGACATATGAAAACATTCGGAAGTTTGTGCTACATGATGAAACCGAAAAACGTAATCAAGAGTAAAATCGACTCTCGAACAACCAAGGGTATTTTTCTTGGGTATTCTCCACGCACCAAAGGTTACAAGATATGGAATCTTGATACCAACAAAGTAGAAGAAACGAGGAAAGTGTATGTAAACAGTGTTGCAGTTTCGCGGATCGAGCAAAAGGACATTCAACTTCAGGTTACGTAATTTATGTAAGAAAGTCGCCTGTAACCTAGAAAGCTCATAAACAAAGTTTATTTGCTCATTCAACACAAGAAAGCGAACTGGTTGCAGCATGCGAATGAGCTACAGCAATCATGAGCTTAAAGAGCTTCTTAAAAGATCTTAAAATACATGATGAAGCAACATCACCAATCGTATTATACTGTGACAATTAAGCGACTTTGAAGTTTTGATTGATGACAGATACAATCAAACCAGAAGTCGCCACATAGACCTAAAATATCATGTAGTAAAAGACTATGTGAACCAAAAGGATATCACAGTAAGATACAAGACAACACAGCAGACATTTTCATTAAAGCCCTAAGTGCAGTGAAACATGAAAAGTGCGCAAAAGAACTCGGAATAAAATAGACACATTTCATTCCAAAGGGGGAATAAAATTAAAAATTACAAAAGTGTTGTGCAATTTTAAGTGAACATTGTGGGATACTAAAAGTGCTACGATTAGTGAACTTTGTGTTGAAGTGAAATTGTGTTAGTGTGTGATATATACTCATGGACAAAAAAATTAGCGCACCAAGAAATAATTGCGGGATCGTAACGAAACTTGCAATGAAGGTACATGTCGGGGAGATATGCAAATGATTAGAAATGCAGCGTGATTGCGCATTACGTATAGCCGGTAGAGGGCGTTGAACATCGTACTCTGTGGAGTATAAAACAGGTAACCAAAGCTTGTTTGAGTGTGCTGAATCATTTACAAAGGAAGAGCTGAGGTAGACATGCCATTACACCGTGTTCGAAGACAGTATACGCAGTTGTCGCAGTTTGAGAGAGGGAGAATCGTCGGGATGATGGAAGCTGGGTGGTCAGCTAGGCGAGTAGCTCGTCAATTAGGCCGCTCTGATTGTCTTTTGAGGAGGTGTTGGGACCAGTGGAGCCGAGAGATGTCATGTACACGAAGACCAGGCTCAGGACGCCCTCGACAGACCAGTCGTCGAGAAGACCGCCACATAGTCAGAAATGCACGCGTACAGCCAACTGCTTCATTGGCCGCCATCCAGGCACAGGTAGCACCTTCACTAGGGGCCGCTGTGTCTTCTCATCCATACGAAGGCGCCTGGCTGAAGGACAGTTGGTATCGCGGCGCCCATTACGGGTGCTGCCCTTAACGCCCACCCATCGACGCCTCCGTTTGGAGTTTTGCCGCGCACGAGGAAACTGGACTGCAGCGGAATGGAACCAGGTCGTCTTTAGCGATGAATCCAGATTCAATCTCGGCAGTGATGACAATCGTGTTCGTGTGTGGAGAGCCCGTGGTGAACGCTTCAATCCTGCCTTTGCTGTACAGCGACACACCGCTCCCACATCTGGTGTGATGGTATGGGGTGCCATTGCCTACAATACACGGTCACCCCTAGTATTGTTCCGTGGCACTATGACAGCCCAGCGGTATGTTCATGAAATCCTGCAACCACATGTGTTGCCACTCATGCAACGGCTCCCAGGAGCCATTTTTCAACAAGACAATGCTCGGCCTCATACGGCAAGGGTGTCACAAGACTGTCTCCGCACTGTTACTACCCTTCCTTGGCCTGCCCGATCCCCAGATTTGTCTCCAATCGAGCATATCTGGGATCATTTGGGACGACAAGTTGGGCATCCCACGAGTTTGAACGAACTAGAGGCAATGTTACAGCAAATATGGAACGAAATGTCTCAAGACATCATACAGAACTTGTATGACTCAATGCCCGATCGTATCGCATCGTGCATTCGCGCTAGAGGGGGTCCAACGGAGTATTAACTCCTCCGTTCTTTTGCCTTTTTCTCTGAAATAAATTATCCTTTTTCTTTGATTTTCTAATCATTTACTTATATCAAAGTAGTCGTTACGTATGTAAATTTTCGTTTCATTTTGACGACTCCTTCTTGGTGCGCTAATTTCTTTGTCCATGAGTGTATATATTAAGTGCTTCGTGAATTAAGTTTAAATACCAACAAGTGCCATTTGAAGGGGGCGATTGTGGTGAAAGAATTTAAGTGTTTTGAGAATCTCCTAATTCAAAGGGTACAAAGGACACTGGATTGGTGAAAGAGAATAAATCAAATATTTATTCTCGTGAATTGGCAAAGATTGCAAATAGCCAACAATCAAAAGGCACGCGCCTCGAGACTTGCAGAAGTGATCTCGTGCTGATTGTTGGAAGTGAGTGAGCAGTAGTTTCTCCCCAGACAGCGAAGAAGCAAGAAGTGTTTTGCAAGAAGTGCGAACGTTTACGACCAAAATAAGAATTTCCCGTGAGTATGTAGTTATAGTTATTGCTTACTCTGTGAACAGTGAAGAAAGACTTTATCTGTTGAAGCAGATATTTTCCATCACAATTGGAAATAAATAATATACATTATTTATCAATAATAAAATCTGACATCACATTATTTATCACACTAGACCTGACATCACACTTGTTATAAAGTCAACAAACAATTCTATTTCACTGATATTCCAGTGCCTATCAGCAAGAACATGCAGAAAACTCACGCAGACAAGATCGGTAAATACATCAACCTAGCAAACAAGCTCAAGAATCAGTGGAGGTAGGACCATCGTATGATTCTTCAATCATGGCACCACAGCCTCGGCACACTGGGACTTCACAAAAACACTTATGCACAACTCCAGATGGCTGTGATACTCAACACAACTCGCATAGTTAGGAAATTTATGGACACAACCACAATCCCTAACCTTCCTTGCACACTTCCTTACACTAGGCAATATGTTCTTTGGTCTTTGAACCGCCTTATTGTCTTTGCTGGGAAAATCCAAGGCTTGAAAACTTTACTTCATAATATTAATAATATTATTAATAATAATAATAATAATAATAATAATAATAATAATAATAATAAACCACGCCAGCGCATCCGATGGTCACCACAGATGAACCAGGATCTTATGCGCGACTTCTTCACTGTTACAAAGTTAGGTACTCAACTAACAGGATACAGACAGGCACTACACCAAGCTTTCACCACACGCTATCCATCGTTAGGGCTTAGCGAACAGCGGGTAGCGGATCAGCGACGTTCAATTGTAGTAAACAATCTTATTCTCCCATGCATACTTGCACAAATTAAAGAAGAAGTCGCTGAATCCAACCACACGACAACAAACCACACCCCACCAGAAGACACCATTATGGAAAACACAGAAACAATCTCTACCCCTCAGTACACATGCCCCAACAATACAAATAATGAAATATTACGTGCAGCTCATGATCATTTCTACACTGCACTTGCACAATACACAGGCACAGACCCCACACTCAGGCCGCCACTCCCCAAAGTACACACATCAAAACAACTCACCACAGTCATATACCATCTCAACACACACACTATCCCACAACACCTTGACAACATACAAACATTAGAAGACATACATACAACACTCTACTGTGCTGCACAGGGAACCATTCGGGCACTTGGAATCAAACAACACCACATACCTACCACTGCACGGTCACAAGAATACATCCCCCATTGGAGACGTCGCCTTGAGGGCCGCATCAGCGACCTTAGAGGAGAGATAGCCAGGCTCACACAATACTGTTCAGGAAACAAAACAAAGAAACTTATGTCCCAGGTTAGAAAGATATTC
>JAFIDM010038649.1:285341-296837 GCA_023159025.1 Thereuonema tuberculata | reverse complement strand
AGAAACAATATGAAGGTGAACAAAATTCCCTTAGAAAATGCGCATGCGTCAACTGGTGTTGAAGTGCAGTCGCTTCGCTTTTCATCTCACCAAATACAAACTTTGTTACTTCTAGTATCAGTCTTGGGTGTCATAAAAACATATTATTATGAGTAATTACGCTAAGTATAAAACACAATGTGGTGAATGCAATGTAATCATGAAAAAAGCTGAATTACGCTGTAAATTATATAGCATTAAACAAAATGAAAAACAATGACGAAGAAACAGATATATTCACATCTACAAGAACCTTATGGAAATTCATAAAATGTTGAAAAATAAATACTCAGAAAACAGAGAATTTTCTAGTTCTAACAGTGACATCATGGAAAAAAACCCGAATGAATCTTCATTTGATATGTCATCCCTGATAAAAGAAATGAAACTAACCAAAACCCCCATAGACATAGTTTGTTTTGCTCAAACCGTTTTAAAAGAATTAGTTGAGATAAAAGATTCAATGCAATTCCTAAACAAAACACACGATGATATCGTAAAGAAATTCCATAAATATTACCAAAATCAAAATTTAATAGCAGAAAAACAAGAGAAGAAATTTGAAAATGAAAACAAAATTCTAAACGAAACTGTAATAAATATTGAAGAAGAAATCATTAGTTTAGAATAACAGATGAGAAAAAAGAAACAAATGGAAATTTCAGGAATTGAAGAACTGAAAATGAGAATCTCCTAGATATAAAACCGGCAGCTAAAATTAGCAAGAATTTTAAAATTAGAAAAACCCTCAAACAAAATAGAGACCACCCACAGATTTAGAAGATTTCAGAAAGGCAAACAATAGACCCATAATAATAACATTTGTTAATAGAAGAGATCCGAGATAAATGGCTAAGATCTTTCTGAGCTAATAAGAGCATAAGCAGTGATGATTTATTCGAAAAAATAATTCAAAGATATACAGGGTGGCTGAAAAGTATAGGAGGCCATGTTTTTGTGTGTAAACTTAAAGATAGGGAACAGATTAACAAATCAACTTTATTGAGAGATGAAATAGACCTATGTGATCACTAACGACAGAAGGTGCTCGAAGTTTGACCCTTTTGCTTTGACACAGGCCTTCAGACACCCGACGACAGAATCAACTATGCACCGCAGTTAGTCGACGTCGATATTGTCCCACGCCTTCTGAAGCGCCAACTTCAGAGCATCCACTGAGCTGTAGGAGTGTCCTGATATCTTGCTCTCCAAAAGTCCCACAAAGAAAAGTCCATTGGGTTGAGGTCCGGCGAGGAAGAAGGTCACAAGTCCTTATCCCAGTATCCGGGGAAGTGCGTGATACTGGGTCGATTTGGAGCCATGGGACGAAGGCCAATCTTGTTGGAGGACAAACGGTCGCTGAGCAAAATGCTTAGTGACCCAGGACAACAGATTGTTTATTAACCCCACCGTTTGGTAGACCTCCGAGTTGATTTTCACATTTCTATCAATGAAGACCAACAGCAAAAATAACGAAACAATTCACTACTCCTTATTTTCTTCATAAATTCCAATTCTATATTTCAACCCAATTAAGGAAAAATATAAATAAAAATACATAAATGAGAAAAAGAAAAAACTTCCTCTATCTCTTCAAATCATAATCGAATAGATACAAAGCAATAATCAAAAGATGCAAAGCAAAATACAATAATTAAACCTTATAACATCTGACATCCAATAATCATATTCTAAGAGATAAAAATAACAATTGATAACAAATGAATTATAACCAAAATTTAATAACAATCAATAACAAATAAAACAATTGACAGTATATGATCAAGATATGGGCTCATTTTAAAATCAAGAAATCTCTAATCCTCTTGTTATGTAATACAGATTTCTTGAAAATACTTAAAGAAACCGCATTTACTTTAAGTGATTTATCTTTGTTGATGCATATACAACTATGAATAAGACAGGATTCCAATTTGAAGCGCTTAACTTCATCTTTAACATTGAACACGTTATGCACTATGGGATCAGGGCAATGGTTGTTTCTCATGCAATGTCGCGCCCATTCTGAAATTTTGTCATCTCTGTTTTGATACGCATTGGTGTGCTCGTTGACCCGTTCTCTCAACGTCCGGTGCATATGTCCCTACAATCTCTGCATTGTAGCGCGTACACTATCCCCATTCTACTTAATTGTGAATTTTCTTTTCTAATTCTCGTTTTTTTAAATAAAGTGTTCTCTTTGTGGAATATTATATTAGTCTCGTTACTTCTATATACATCTTTGACATGTTTGTTTATTTTTAACCCCAATGCGTATCAAAACAGAGATGACAAAATTTCAGAATGGGCGCGACATTGCATGAGAAACAACCATTGCCTTAAGCAGCATCTCGATAAGGGGGCGATGCGATGAAGCCTTCATAGCGAGAGTTCGGATGAACATTCGATCAAATGACTCATGCAGCTCCTTACGTAGCTTCCGGACTTTCGAAAAGTTTCGCAACATTTCGAAAATACCTCTTGGCACAGTGCCACCAAGCGCTCATCGCCGCGTCCTATACTTTTCAGCCATCCTTTATATCAATGAGAATTTAACAAAACAAAAACAGAATTTTTTTTTTGAAAACTAAACAAGAAGCAAAATTAAAAATTGTAAATTTATTTAGATAACGCCAAGATATCTTAATAAGGAAAAATGAATCCTAAAAGGGTATTAAAATTAATAATGAAGAAGAAATAAGAAAAATCTAAACTGTAATACAGACTAATTAAATAAAAAGAAAAATGACTATTAAATAAAATAGATAACTCAAATATTGTGGTGTGTTTATAGCTGGTAAAATCGTAGTGGGAGTAAATAAGTATAGACTGAAAGCTGCGTCTGAACTGAAAGCAAGAACTAACAACAACTGTTTATTTACAGGTTACATGTGTTTAAATAGCCTATGTACAAAAGATATGATTGGTTGTGGCATTTACAAATTGATTGGGCGCTTTAAATGCCATGTGATCACAACGGGTTTTTAAACCGTTGTGATTTAAATAAAAGTGAATTAAAAGATGCCACAACCGTTAAAATTCAAAAATAAACAGATCAACAGATAATTACAGAGAAATTGAATAATAGAGATTAAAATACAGAAAACGGAATAACTAGAATACACTACGATAAAAATTATGATACAAGTATACAAATAAAGATAAAAATCACTACAATATTTTAAAGTACGAGATCAAAATATACTGGAGGACATAAATCTGTGGAACCCTATATTACCAAATAAAAACCTAATTTCAATGTTTTATTTATTAATATATGTAGGGTAAAAATTAAGTTTAACTATTTAATAACCAACACTAATAAAAAAATTCTTAAAATAGACTTTATAATTCTAGTTGTAATTTAATTTTATTTAATTCAATACATAGGAAAACTAACAATGCAATATTAGACATTCATCTAAAAATGAAGATTTTATTTTTTATTTTATATATAAACCTGCATTAAATAACAAAATTATTTTTGTAAAAAAAAAAAAAAAAGAATTTGTTAGAAATACAAAATTAAAATAACGTACACTCATGTTTGTGAAAATTGCAAACCCATGAAAGAATCATCAAAATGGAAGAACATTTATTACACATATTACTAACAGTGATGCAAACAAACGATTAAAGTTACACAGCAATGCAACAACACCAAATGCAAAAAAAATAAACAGCTGGTGAAAAACCTCCACAAGCTGCAATAAGACCTGCTATTCGCCATGGCATCGAATCAAATAGGCCTTGGATGTGTTTCTGGGGTGTCGTGTCCTGCCAAACTGTTTCTATCCGAGTGCACAGTTCATGGCTGTTGGATGCAATGACGGACTAGTTGCCGAGTGATCATTTCCCAGACATCATCAATATGTGACGTATCGGGCGAACTGCAGGCCAGAGAAGAAGATATATCTGCCTTTCTTCGAAGTAGGCTTGGACATTTCTGGCAACATGTCGTCGGGCGTTGAATTGTTGGAATATGGCTGCAGGAATGTGCTGATGGAATGGTAGGACTTCAGCCTCCACAACTTCTCTGATGCAGCGGTAGTTGTTGGCAATGCCTACAATTCGTAGCAGCCGAGATTGTCTATGATATCCAATTTTTTCCCCAAACCATCACGCCTATTGTGCAGAATGACACAAAACCTTGATGTCGTCTAATGGCTATGCGGCCATCATTGTAATCAAAGTTCAAGCGGGACTCGTCCGAAAACAAGACATGGTGCTTATACTAGCGTAGGTGTGTTCGTAAACCCATTGTAGCCTGAGGTGTTGATGGTTCAGGCCCAAGGGAATCCTCCGCAAAGGAATACATGCATGTAGTCCTCTGTGCAGCAGATGCCGTCTAAGCGTGGAACCAGACAGTGTCAGAAATGTTGCTGTGTTCCACCGTTGTGCTAACATTTGAGTAGAGGATGAACGGTCCGCCACTTCCTTGGGGATGAAGTGTCTATCAACCCGTGGTGTTGTCACATTTTGTGGTCCACTATCGGATTTTCGACTCGTCCTTTTTTCTTCTGTCCACTACTTCCACATTCGCTTCGCTGTCCTGAAATTATGCTCCGTAATAGCAGCAATTTTCTCGGTATGAAAATCTTCCTTTACACAACCCGATCATTCGGTCCCGTTCAAACTCCATAGTTTGCTTATAAGGCGTCGTTTGACGTCGACGAGGCTTACTGACTCCAGTAGGCATGTGTACAGCTCATTGACTACGAAAAACCTTTGTCTGGATCCGCAGTCTTCTACTTATACGCTTTTACACGACAGTTCAGAGGGCTCTGCTAATTTTAAGCACAATCATTCCCAAATGTTAATCATTTGCATAGCATACCCTTCTTTACATATCATTGGCATGTTTCGTTCAAGGTGTTGCATTTTTCACAAACATGAGTGTATATTATAATTGTAGGCGATTTTAATATTGACATCAAAATAAATAATAAAACTACTAATCTCATTAAACAGTAATCAATTTTTTTATAACCTCGGGTATATAAATTAAATATATAAAACCACATGAAATATTACTACTAATTCATCTACTTCTAAAGCATGTAATAACCATTGTTTTCGCCATTTGCAATACTATAGCATTAATTCTTATAAAATTCAATGGTTATCACTAATATATATTTTACTAATTTTTGTTTTGAGTAAAAATCAAATGATTAATTACTAATGTCTAAAGAAATTTTGGAAATAAATAGACATCTTTTTGAATGCATGATAAGGACATATTTGAAAACTCTGAAAAATCATTGATGGAAATCATTAATTTCTTCCTTGTCTACCAATAACTAAGTAACCTTTTTTTTTACACTAAATCACACTATTTCTTGTTTACTTGCTAAATTAATTAGTGATCCCGTCACCTATTTGTTTTGGAAAAAAATATTAATAATAATACAAACAAAATTTTAAATTTACATCAACGCTTTTTTATTAAAATATATGCTAATTGTAATAATATTAAGATTTCAAACTCAGTGATGAACCACATTCTCTTTGCATTACTTGAATATTTTAAGCAATTTAGGGCCATTTTATGTAAATAGACATTTTCCGAAATATTTGTAGAAATATTAAATTCTTCCTTCATGAACAAAATGAACAGTTGGTGGAGGGAAGGGTGGAGGGAGCATGGCTGTTTAAAGAGTGCATTCAGATGTAGGCCTATTTAAAAATAAATTGTTTCAAAGATCAAAGAATTATAAGATTTATATATGTCAGTTCTTAATAGAGGTTATCTTCCCGTTCTTTGTTTCTTTCTTTTTTTATGTTCTTTAGCCCCCTTATACTTCCCCGTGGGTACTTCACTGCGCATAGCTATGTATACATTGGATGGTCTAGGAAACATTGACTTTCTTCATTGACTTCATTTATTTAGTTTTTTTCTGTCAATGTCTCTTAATGTTGTTTTAATTTCATCTCATATTTTTAATTTCATTTTAAAATATTACAATTATGCGATTAGGATCCGGTAAGGACGTTTTAATTATATTATAATTTTAGAAGCCGTTTTAATTTTAACCATTAAACTTTTCAGGGATTGACTTACTGCCTTTTCCTTTCTTTGTTGTACTTTGGTTTATTTATTTAGCTCTTTTCTGTCAATATCTCTTAATTTCTACTGTTGTTTTAATTTCATTTCATTTTTTAAATATTACAATTATTCTATTAGAACGAGGTAAGTACATCTGTTTCAGTTATAACCATTAAACATTTCAGCGATTGATTTATTGCTTTTTCCCTTCTTTGTCGTACTTTACACTTTTGTTTATTTATTTAGTTATTTTCTTTCACCATTTATTTCAGTAACTATAGATATTTTTTCCAAGTTTATAAATTTAATTATTCTATGATGGAATGGCGAGAAAAGCAAATTTTAATTCTAAAATAACTGTTTAGAAATTTAGGAAAAATCCAAATGTTTATCTTACTTTAATAAAGTTTTCACATATATAATTATCTTAAAATTTATTTTTATATAATTTTAGGTCTGAGAAGACATCTCTGCAGGAAGAACAGTTCAACATGGATTTATCAACTAATCAGCACAATTTTCAACTTTAAAGAATTTCTTGCACTTATTCATCATTTGATAAACATTTAACTGAAGTTTTCACTCAAGAAATAAATGTTAGTTAATTAGATATTCTCTGTATTAAAAAGTTTTTTTAAAAAAATTAATTTACTTTAATAATCAATGAAAAACAGAAAAATTGTAAAAAAAAAATACAAAAATAATAAAATTTTATGTTATGTTTTTTTTCTTCGAAAATGTATTCAACAACATTTGAAATTTGTTATTCTTCTGCTAAATTATTTGTCGAAAATATATCCTAATTACCGAATTTAATTTGTGTAATAATTTTTTGTAATAACACATGTTCTCTGTTATTTAAATAAATAGCACAATTCAAGCATTTATAACTGTGTCTTCAATTAAAAAGAAAACAATTATTTACTTTTATAGAAATCATTACCAAATAATCCTTCTATAAAAACATAAGGTTTACGTGCACTGCGTGGTATTTGAAGCAATAATAAAGCCACACATGTTTAGAGAAATGATACAATTTATACAGATAAATAAAATACACGACGTTTCACTATCGAGAGACAGCCTTCTCAAGAAACTTCAGGTTTCTCAAGAAACTTTAAGGTGCATGGCTTTATTATTGCTTCAAATCCTTGTATAACTTTACAACTACTTTTATTTTAAACAAAAAAAGTTGTTAAAATCTTTGTAGGAGATTCTAATGAAATTCTAATTTTAGTCAAAAACAAGATACTTTCAGTTTGAAACACAGTTGGGCCCCTGGCGGCGATCAAGCGTGAATCAAGAATTCTTACCAAAGAAAATTCGGAAATTATAAGGAAGTACAAAGAATCCCTTTATATTGTGACCAACGACAATTGCAATAATGACTGAGTATCTTTAATAAACGTTTATCAATATGGTTTTAAAAGAAACCTAGAGACCAGATGTTCGCGAAATGAGCCCTTCGTAGATTAATTCTTTGTTTTGTAAGCACGTGTCTTTTTAACCAGCCACACCAGAGGGCGTTTCAATGTTTACAGACAAACACAACATGTGCGCCGTTCTTACTTGAATGTATCCATAGACGCCGGTTTGATCGCCGCCAGGGGCCCAACTGTGTTTCACACGGACTCACCTGTTTTACATATCACGACAATTGGCTAAATTTGCCAAGCAATGATTGATCGACACGGTGATTGGAGGAATGGCTTTTAGTGCTCCTTTAAAAAGCCTGTTCCTAGTTATTATCTTTCACACTGAGGCTGGCCTATTAATTAAGCCGAAACTAGTCTGACTATTTTTAAGATGTTTTTAATTTTTTAGTTTTTATTATTTTTAAAATTTTTAATTCATTACAGTTTTATCATGTGCGTTGGATTGAACTTTGAACATTTTTTAAAATTTACTTTACGCACGTTAAATATTCATTTTAATTAATTACAGCCTTACTATGTATCTTTTGTAAGATGTTCATTCACCGTATCACAGGAGCAACATCAACAAGTTCATCCGTCTGAATAGACAATTGGCCTCGTCAAGAACGTCGCTGATTTTTATCACACAGTGCATCAAAAATGATCTTACGCCGCGATTCTTGGGAATTAGAATGTTGGAGGTGCCAGTGGACATTTCCAGGATGTCTTCTAGAATTAGGAAAAAGCTGTTGTCACGAACATTATCGCAGGCGCACTATAACGTAAGGACAATGATTATGCGTATTCGCAATATGGCAACGAGCTTGGAAAATTCAATTGTGAAAACTAAGTTTGTGCAAGTGCCTCAATAAGCTGGCTCGGCGTATTGTAGTCAGTTTAATTCCAACAGCATTGGACACATTAAGTAATTGGTAATTCTTAGTGAAAAGAGATGGCCTATTAATTTGGTGTACATTAATAGAGTAGTCAACCTCAGAAACAGGCCCTTTACCCCCATTCAATTACAGGCCATTGGTAAATGGATGGGTTTTAACTGGCCCCACCGACCAAAAATGAATAGAATTATTGCTCCGATTGAAGCTACTATTGGCAAATTAAAGGACAAGGATAATGCAAGATTATGCAGATTCAGGTTAGGGGGCATTGTTAATCAATTTTGTACCCGTCCATCAAAAATTCACATCAACCCCTTGGAGTTGAAGGGTTTACTCCATCTAAAAGCGGATCCAAGCATGTTGATGCTATGCTCGGACAAGGGTAACAATCCCGTCATTTTGGAAAAAACTATGTATGATGCCATGGTTAATAAATTCCTTCAGCAACAGGAGGATATTACATAGTTTCGTGGCAATGACAGGGACGTTTTGAACTACATTAGACGGTTGATTAGAGCATTGTGTAAGGAGCACGGTTTTCCTGAAACATTGGCTACTAAAATAAAAGACGCAGACTTAAAAACGCCCAAATTAAGGGTTGTACCCAAGATTCGTAAAGGTAGGGATGAGGACTGTTTATATCCTGTTAGGCCCATGGTCAATTGCGCTAACACAGCCCTTAAGTTTTTATCGGATTATATATACTCCATTATGTTACAACTGAAGGTTTCATCGCATTATAGTATACGTAATAGTGTCGAGTTCGTAAAAATGCTGCCGAATAAGGAAACTAGCAAACACTTTGAACTTTTTTTTTTAGATGTAAAAAGTTTATTTACATCTATTACACCGAATCTCATCAAGCAGGCCATTGGGCATGTAGCCACAAAAACATTAGAGCAGCATAACAATAAATGTTTATTTGATGGAATTTTACCCATAATTGACACCCATTTTTTGTATGCAGATTTTTGAATACAACAATATGTTTTTTCAGCAGGTCTATTTATGGGTCTATCGGTTTCGGCGATATTGGCAGAGTGGACTATGATCTTTACCGAAGATTCCGCCTTTATGATTATGGATAAAGAAAAAATTCGTATTGGATTTTATAGCGGATATGTTGATGACTTGGTGTTTTATTCTCATTAGGATCACATAGATAAAGTTAAGTATACTTTTGATAGCGTACATGAAGCTATATGCTTTGAAATTGAACTAGAGTCAAATCACTCTTTGGCTTTCTTAGATGTGTTAATCATCAATGACATGAAATGCTTTCAAACGAAGGTTTTTCGTAAAAAAACATGTTCAGAAATCACGCTTAATTTTGAATCCTTATCCCTCTCAGCTTTAAGATCAACATCGGGGCTATGAAGGTGAGGAGGGCATTTGCCTTATCTAGTTCCGAAACCATATTTAACAATGAGTTGCGGCTTATCTACGACAATTTGTTAAAAAATGGGTATCCGAAGGAATTTATTTTTAGGCACACTAAGAACACTATCTTTAGAATCTATAATATGCTGGCCAACAAACAAACTAATAATAACCTATTTGTGTCTATTGATTATCATCCTCACCTTTTTCCAAGAATCAAGGGACTGATGAAGAAGTATGGAATTCTGGTTACTGCGGCGTCTCGTAATGCTACAGGCCTGTTGAGTAAAAAAACCGTTCAACAGGAGAAGGATAAGATCAAGGGAGTGGTCTATTCCATTCTTTGCTCCGATTGTAGCCTCGTTTACATAGGAGAGACCGGCAGAGCTCTTAGTACCCGTATAGATGAGCACGAAAGGGCCACACGCACTAAAAATATGGCATACAATATTGTGCAGCATAGCCAAAAAATGGGCCATGTCTTTAATTTGAGTGCATCAAGAATTCTTACCAAAGAAAATTCGGAAATTATAAGGAAGTGCAAAGAATCCCTTTTTATTGTGACCAATGACAATTGCATTAATGACGTGTATCTTTAAGAAACGTCTATCAATATGGTTTTAAAAAGAAACCTAAAAAAATGAGCCTTTCGTTGATCAGTTCTTTGTATTTGAAGGCCTAACTGCAAAAGTTACATTCTCCACTTTAGCAAATTTTTCAGGAAACATGAAAAACCTCTCATTTCAATAAAACAAGGTTTTGAAACTTGCATTTTTTTTAAAAAATATAATGTAGTCAGACAATGTGGTGTGTAATGCTGTTTCAAATCATACACAACACATAACTTGGAAAAATGACTTTAAAATATGGAGAATGTGACTTTTGGTACTTACAGATGGAAAATGTGAGTTCTGCACTTTAATAGTTTGCAGAATATTACTTTTGACATCATGCGTTCTACAAATCATCAGAGAAGATAATGTAACTCACGATATTATTTAGTTTGTTTAGGGTGAAAAGTTTAAATACCGGCATACTTTTTGGCACAAAAACTTTGTTTATTGAAGAAACAAATTTTATAAATTATTCTCACAATATAGAAATAAAAAAAAACAACAAAAAAAAAACTATAGATTGTCATCAAAACAGTTCAGTTTATTGAACAAAATCAGATTTGGAAAGTCTGCAATTCATCTACAACGTGACATTCCTCCTCATATTCTCCTGGCATATGTATTTCAGGTCCATCCAAACCATTGACGAAAAATTTCAAAATCTTCATTAGATTGCCACTTTCCTCGTAGTGTTTTTCCTTGAGCTCTCTTCCATTTCAGTGGTGTATTCACACGCTTCTTTGGACTTCGCCAATATTTCTATCAATAGGTTTAACACTGATCCATAATTAATAAAAAAAGAGGACATCACAATGAACTTTACACTTCACTCTTACCCAAACATAACCTGTTGCTGACTGTGTCACATGACTACATCACGTGACCAAAAAACAGCTCCCCATTGGCTGAGTGGAGAATGTGAGTTTTGCACTAGAATCCTCAGTGGAGAATGTTAGTTTTGCTCCAAAACGTGATTTTCAACATTAAATTTATATAAGAAAATAAGAGTTTTGATAGCTGAAACCTTCAGAATAAGGTACAGTTCAATGTGAAAAATAACAATATATCAATAACTCATTTCCCGCCAAAAGTGGAGAATGTGA
>JAFIDM010038649.1:202232-259598 GCA_023159025.1 Thereuonema tuberculata | reverse complement strand
TATACACTCTTTGACCGATCTGGAGCAAACGTTTCAGAAATACTCTTTAGGACCCTACGGAAATAACAGGCTACAATTGAAATCTCGACTCATCTTCCCCTCCCCCTAATTTAATCCCCTTCAAACTTTTGTATAATTTTCAAATGTAGCTTATTATCTCAATTCTGTCTTCACACTAGAGCTGTTGCTGTGGAGTAGCAGTTAAACGCTGGCCTTTGAAGATATGGTTAGTGGATACAGATCTGTTTGATGACAATAATTGTTTTTGTTTTTTTTAATTTCTTTTTTTTTTCCTTTTTTTTCCTGTCTTTTACTATCATTCTTTATTTATGATAAGGAATTTTCTTTTTTTTTCTAATATTTTGAAATAAATATTATTCTTCTCAAATTTTTTTTTTAATTAAATGTTTTTAATTTAAGAACAAAGAAAACCCGGATCCAGACAGGCAAAGTTTCTTGAAGGTTAATCTACATCTATCTCTGAAACTGCTTTAATTTAAAATATGAAATTTCACATGAATATTCTTTGTCAATATCGAAAAGATAAGTATTCGAGGAATTTCAATTTTCGTGTCGTAAAGAATGTAAACGGGGGGGGGGGGAAACTTACTTGAAGGTATGCGATTCTCGGAAACTACTTCAATGAATTTTCTTTTTTTTGTTGTTTTTAATTGGGGGAGGGGGTGTAAACGGGGGGAAAAATTACTGAAGGATACTTTACAGGGTTTTAGATTACAAAATCAGAGTATAACATTACTTTGTAATCATCACATGATGTTTTTACCAATTGGAAAATGTTTGAATTGATAGGTGTGCGTGTGTGTGGCGAAGGGAAGTCTTAGATTCTCCGATCTGGATATTAGATTTATCGAGATACAAAACAGGAATAAACATTAATTTTAACTACCAATTAATTTTAACTTTTTTATCAACACGAAAACCTTCAAAGTGATTTCACAATTACAGTTTCTTCGTCATCCACATCACAACAACCTTTTTTGTAACCCGAGCGATGCACAGGTATTTTTGCTAGTTACAAGAGAAAACTTAATGAAAATGAAATAAAAAAATAGCTTTTCTTTCAAAGACAATATATTGTTTCTATAAAGGAAAATAAACTAAACCCCTGCCTTTCCTGAGAGTTTTGTCAGTTTTTGTAAAAGTTACGCGTTTGGTTTTCGAGAGGGAAGGAAAGGACTTCATGCAAAAATAAAATTAGTAAATAAATAACGATTAAAAGATAATCTTTTATAAGAGAAGGTGTTGTGCCTGGATGATCACTGAAGGATCAGTTGAAAAAACTAATATTTGGAGACAGCCTCTTTCAATTCAATGTTGGAGGAACTGATTTATAAAATTTGATTTGATATTTTTCATTAGCAGGTCTGTTTTATCATTTATGATTTCATTTTAAAATTTAGAAATCTATCTACAAATTTCCATAAGAATTTTATATTTCTAAAAATTTCCTACGCATACTTTTAAATATGATATTAATTTTTATTAAATATGAGAATGTTCATTGACATTGAAAATCATCTTTAGCTACATTAATAGTTTAGCGACTTTTGCATTCCTTAAAAACAATAATTTGTTTAATTTGAATTTTGCTTCAAAACTCAAAATGTGATCCAAGATACAAGATGTGTAGGTACAATACAGGGGATGTACTTCGGTCCTTGTGTAAGCTTTTATTGAGAAATGAAAAAAATTCACAGAAACAAGTGCTTTACAGACTCCATTATAACATACGTAGCTATAAAAGAGCAAAATTTTCATGGCAAATATTTTATCCCTCTCCTTAATAATTACAAATAGGTAAAAAATTAAAATGTCAAAAACGGTCCAAAATACAACACCTGTCCCATTTGTTTGTATCCCTTGGTCTATAATACAGAACAGCTGCCCTGACGTGTACTGTAGCATACTTTCCAATAAAGCCAACATTCACAATGATTCCCTTAGTCGCAAGGACGAACCTTCCAGCACATGACGTTCTTCTTCACATATTCGGTTCCCTGATCGAATAGTAGGTGTTTGACTTTGTAGCCACAGGCTCGTTCAGTGTAAACGATAAATGACTTGACTTGCTCAAATATTGTATCTTTGCTTATTATTTATATTAAGAAAACTTCGTTTCGAGTAATCATCAATTAAAGTCAGTATGTATCTCTTTTCTTTGTCGATATGTGTTTGTATGGGTCCACAAAGATCAATATAAACATATTCTACGGGTTTGGATGTTATGTCCATTAATCTTCTGTGACTGATGTTACTCATCTTTCCTGTTGGCAGCTGTGACAAAATCCTTCCTTTGTGTCTTTTGGAATATGAACATCTTCCATTTCTCTCAATAAGCCGTTCATCTTAATCATTCTCATCTTTTTTAATGACATATGACCTAATCTTGTGCCACAATAGATATCTGTGGTTTTGTTCGTAGAAGTAACTTCTTGGTGGCTTATTGTTGATTGGTACACAATTGACTTCATATAAGTTGTTAATCCTTTTGCCTAGTATTATTCTCTTTCATCTAGTGTCTTTCACAATGTATTCATTGTTTTTGATATATTGTGTACAGCCATACTTGTCAAGAGCGCCGGCAGATATTTAATTAACCGACACATTGGGCACATAGTATATGTTGGTTAATCTTACTGTTTACAACATGTCTTTGAAGACGTCGATGTTTAAGTCTACTGTTCCTATTCCGTGAGCTTGTATAGGTTCGTCTGAAGCTCCATACACTTGGATTTGTTTGTTCAGCTCATTGTAGTTACTAAAAGAGTCTTTGTTATTCCATATGTTGTTGCTACTTGCGCTGTCAAGATACCAGGTCGATCTGTATTTGTGTTTGACCTCATCTTCGTACATAACAACGACTCCGGAAAAAATTTTCTTCTTGATGTTTTTGTCTGGAGTTTCTTGGATATATTTATCCTCCCTATTGGTCTCTCTACGACAGTATCTCGCAATGTGGCCTACTTTACAGCATTGGTAACATTTTTTGGTCTCTCTAAATCGATTAAAGTTCTTCTTGATTTTCGGAGGAACAACAGTTTTATGGCATTCATTCACAGCGGGCTCTTCTTCTTGTATATTACTATGCCTTCGCTTATATTTCTGTAATACACAATCTATTACCATCTCTGAATTGTAATTGCTTGACTTCTGCATTACCATGAAACTTTGGGAGCAGGAATCATATTCTTTAGGAAGTTCCGAAAGTATAAGCCAACTGATTTGATTATCAGGTCCAGATCCCCCTTTATCTGTAATTTCGGTTGCTAACAATGTCACCTTTAGTATTGTATCCGGTAAATTATCATCATTCTTTAATTTACTGATATTAAAAAGGTCCCTCTTCAAATCTGTTACCTTCAAGTGATCAGCTACAGTGAATTTATCATCAATTTCTTTCAGTAGTTTATGTGGGTCACTGTTCTCTTTGATCCATATCCTAAACTTCCCTTCAATAGGCTATACTATTACTCCCACTGCCTTCTGTGCTTCGTTAAGAAGTTTATATTTTATGGGTTTCTCTTCCATAGCATTTATGCCGGCCAAAGGCGTGTTGGCCAAATCCCACAAACCGTCCTTTTGAAGAGACGTCTTATATTCATCTTCCATTTAATATAATTATCTCCACAAGATCTCAGGAGATTATTTGCCATATTGCCTTCTTTATTATAGTACATTAGATTAGATTAATTGAAAGTGGGTGGCGTTTATTATAATAAGTAATATATTACTTTAATGTTCTTTCACACAAAGTAACTCAGCTTCTTGAGATAAGACATTTAGTACTTTAAATGATCAAACATATACTTTAATTATTGCATGTGTTATCATTTATCTCTTCTTGTATTCCTTTTACTTCGATTATCTTTTAAAATGATTATTTTTTATAATGATTTTTAATACATTCTAAGATCTTTTCTGAAAAACTTTCTTTCGATTTCTTTTTTCTATTTTCTAATATCCAGTCAAGTTTTTAGTTCTTAAATAAAAATTATTGTACGTGTTTCTGCTCATAATGTTAAAAGAATTAATCACATTAGATCAGAGGGTTGTTTCTTGTAATTTTTATGAAGAAATTAATTTAACATATTAAGCCACGATCAAAAAAAGAAGAAAATCCTGGGTTATCGAATACTACTAACATTCACAGCGACATCTGTTACAAAGCATCTTAACTATTTCCTACATTCTGCAAAGCAAAGTATAAGAGAGCAAGATTTTCGGTTGTTTTTTTTATTCTTAAACCTATCTATGTACTGTTCTTATTATTATTGTACACGTATAGGCCACTAGAGGACAACGCGAAGCGTCTACTTGATGTGAGATTTTCTCAGGCGTCCTTCATCCTCTCAGTCTCTTCCTTTCATTCGACCAGGTCGTTCCTGTCTGGAATTTCTTGATCTCTTGACTCACTTTCCACCTGAGTAGCTTGTAGTTGAATGTTCGTCTGTCTTGTATATCTGAGTTCGTTATACCGCATCCTTCAGGTCTTTTCTGACTTCAGTGATCAATTTCATGTTATTTTTATATTATCAGCATTTCTCAAAAATTTACATAATTCTAAATTTCTTTATGAGATGACAGCTGTTTTTAATTCTATTTTTATTTTTAAATTTAAGGATTTAGATGCATCCTATCCTCATACATCTGAAAAAGTCTTTTCGCATAGAAAAGACGAAATATTATGATTAAAATGTTACTTAAGATATATTAGTGGCCATTTTTATCAGATAAATAAAGATTTTGAAGTTTCTTGTGATATATTAAAATATGTGCTTCAACTTTAGCTTAATGCTTAATTTAAATTAAACAAATCCACTGCTGCTTCCCGAATGGCATAAAATAAGCCACTTTGCCCAGAGGTATTTTTCCGTCAATTGGTCAACTGTGCAATTGTCAATCTTCAACTGTGTGAGAATTCACTCAAGTCTCAACCACATAAATAACTGTCTTCCCTTCCGTACGTACTTGCTTGATTTGCGTTAAGTACTTCTCTCGATATAAAATTCTACATGTACATCAGCCCGAACAATCCCCATTCGGAGCAAGGGCCTCTCCTAGATGCGTTATAAACACAACGGAAGAATTAGGAGGGTTGAAAATACTCGCCACGGTGTTTCAATCCGGCTTGGAAAGATAATCAGGAACGGACAGAAGAATAAACAGAAGAAGTAAGAAACATCCATGCTCTCTACCGGGATTTGAACCCGGGTACGGGCACTCCGGCCTCACGGCAGACCGCCGTCTTAGACCGCACGACCACGTCGGCACGGCCGATGTAAAATTGTCTCATGTCAATTCTTCATTTTTAGCTTTGTCACGAGAAAGAAAAAATAAATACTGATGATAAAATGCGTAAGTAATCCACCTGAACTACTTTAAAAAAAACACCATAATAGGCAGAGAAATAATGCTCTGCTAGCATTTTTGTCACGTCTAATGAAGAGTTTTCTATTCGCTAACAATTTTAGCAAATTAGAGAAATATTTTTAGTTAGTTTTATACTTTATTATTATTTTATTTTGAAATTCTTTGTTAGATTTATAAAAAGTGTTTATAGCTAAATTATTAGAAATTAGTAATTTATTATAATATAGATATTAACGTGCGCTAGGTTTCTTACAATAAAGGACACCGACGCACTTTTCATAAAAACTGAAAAAAAACTGTAATAATAGAAACGAATAGTTTCAGTTCACATGGAATGGATTAGAACCTTTGTCAAGTAAGTTAAGGAATTTATAAAAACGCTTTTATAACAAACGATTCCAAAGCAATTAATAAAATAAAGTGAAGCACTTAACGTGCTTCGTTTGGCTGAATTAAAATGATGTGGATTGGCGCAAATAGGATAATGCCGATTCATATAGGAGGGGAGCAACCATGATATTGAGCGTGAGGATTTTTTTTTTTCCTTTTTTTTTTCTTTTTTCCTCAAGAAAAAAAATCTATTTCAGGTTTCATTATCATTTTTTTTTCCTTCATTGTTTTTCTTTGTTGGAAGCCGTATTCTTTCCATGCTTTGAACAGAAAGGCATTGATTATAACAGAAAGGATCCTTGTGCGTCGGCGTCCTTTATTTAAGTAATTTATTATAATGATTAATTAATTTATTTAATTGACTGAGCACATTTTAAATATCTGTTGATCTTTAAAAACGAAATCATTGTTTTATTGATGATGGGAAATTTAAACATTTATTTGTATTACTTTTTTTTTAAGTAGATTGAATAGAGAGTCCAGAAAGACATTTTCTGGTTCAATTTATGCCTTAATAATTGAGGTAAGAGAATATTACAAACGTAACATCAACAATTTCAACTGTCATTAAGATTTTTATTCGACAAAGTTCTAAAAAATTTGAATGCAGTCTTTTCGATTTAATTTCTTCGTTTTATGTTTTTAAACGAAATATTCCAAAAAGGATCTTATTTTGAAAATTCATTTTAACTAAATATTCTACCCATAACTTTTCCATTGAAATTAGAATGTGGGAATAAATTTCTACCCAAAAATTATTTTCGATTAGCCTTTGCTGCTGTTTATTGCTATCCTTGTGTGAACGTATCACAAATCCACTATTACTAGTTTATATCTTTTGGAAATAAGGTTTTCTAGTCTTAATAATTCAAAATGTCAAAATAATTTGGAGTGATGATAGTTCTGATGATCAATCAGAGAAAGGATGAAACTATTTGAGGGAAAGGGTTGCAAGGTTGAAAAAGATTTATTTAGGAAAGAAAAATGTTATAATCTTTGTTATCAAACTGAAAGTATCTTGGTTTAGACTAAAATTAGAATTTCATTAGAATCTCCTGCAAATATTTTAACAACTTCTTTTGTTTAAAAAAAAGTATTTGTAAAGTTACAGAAGGATTAGTGGGTAATGATTTCTACAAGTATATTATAAAAATAAGTAATTGCTTTCTTTTTAATTGAAGAGACTGATGTAAATGCTTGAATTGTGCTATTTATTTAAATAACAGAGAATATGTGTTATTACAAAAATTATTACAGAAATTAAATTCGATAATTAGAATATATTTTGGACAATAAATTTAGCAGAAGAATGACAAATTTCAAATGCAATTAAATACATTTCAAAAAAGTAATAATAAAAAATTTTGTAATATTTGAAATTTTTTCTATTATTTTTTTTTTGTTTCTGATTGATCAATAAATTCAATTTAATTTTTTTCAAAGAACTTTTTAATACAGAAAATATCTAATTAATTAACATTTATTTCTTGAGTTCAGTTAAATGTTTATCAAATGATGAATAAGTGCAAGAAATTCTTTAATTCAAAATTCTTTAATTTATTGATAATTGTGCTGATTAGTTGATAAATCCATGTTGATCTGTTTTTCCTGCAGAGATGTCTTCTGATTACTAAAATTATATAAAAATAATTTTTAAGATAATTATATATACGTGAAAACTTCTTTAAACTAAGATAAACATTTGGATTTTTCTTAAATTTCTAAACAGTTATGTTAGAATTAAAATTTACTTTTGTTGCCATTCCATCATAGAATAATTAATTGTATAAACTTCGAAAAAATATGTACAGTTATTGAAATAAATGGTGAAAGAAATAAACTAAATAAACAAAAGTACGACAAAGAAAGAAAAAGGCAATAAATCAATCACTGAAATGTTTAATGGCTATAACTAAACCAGATGTACTTCCATTGCTCTAATCACGTAATTGTAATATTTTGAATGAAATTAAAAATATGAAATGAAATTGATACAACATTACAAATTAATAAATATTGACAGAAAAAACTAAATAAATGACGTTAATTAAGAAACAGTTTCATAGACCATCCAAAGTATAGGTAGCTTTGCACAGTGGCGTACCCATGGGGAGGGATAAGGGGCTAAAGATAATAAGAAAAGAAAGAAACAAGGAAGGAGAAGATAACCTTTATTAAGAACTGACATCTTATACATGAAGGAGACAATGGCCCCTCAATAACTAAATGTAAGTAAATAAAAAAGAATCAAAAGGGGAATTCAAATTCTTGGATAGCACTGAGGCTAACACAAAACATATTTGACCACAAAGAAAAGAACAGAAAAAAGAAATAACAAACCCTCTAATGGTTTTTTATTGTAAAAGAAAAGCAATCAATTCAAATAATCTTACTTTTCTTACTTTTAGTTATTGAGGGGCCATTGTCTCCATCATGTATTCTTAGTACCTCCTCTCGTACGCCTTTTGAGTCTTGCACTAGCTGATTAGCTCTGGCTGAGGAGAGCCCATCAAGCTCGAAACGGCCGTCCCAGAGTATCAGCTCGACTCAAAAGGCATTCTTATTGTTATTTATATATCATATAATTTACTGATCTTTGATAGAATTTTTTTTATAGGTCTACATCTGAATGCATTCTTGAAACAGCCTTGCCCCTTCCCATCCCCCCTCCACCGGCTGTGCATTTTGTTCATGAAGGAAGAATTAAATATTTCTACAAATATTTCGGAAAATGTCTCTTTACATAACACAGGTCTTAAATTGCCTAAAATATTCATGTAATGCAAAGACAATTTGGTTCATCACTAGGTTTGAATCCTTAATATTATTTCATTTAGCCTTCATTTTAATAAAAAAGGGTTGATGTAAATTTGATATTTTATTCGTGTTATTATTAATATTTTTCTCCAAAACAAATAATTGACGGAATCAGAAATCAATTTAGCAAGTAAACAAGAAATAGTGTGAATTCATGTACGAAAAAAAAGGTTTCTCAGATATTGGTAGACAAGGAAGAAATTAATGATTTTCCAGAGTTTTCAAATATGTCTTTCTCATGCATTCAAAAGATGTCTATTTATATACAAGATTTCTGATATCAATAATTAATCATTTTATTTTTACTTAAGACAAAAATTAATATAATATATGTTATTGATTGAATTTTATAATAATTAATGCTATAGTTGTGCATATGGGTAAAAAAAGGATCATTACATGTTTTAGAGCAATATGAATTTGTTTTAACATTTCTTGTGGTTTTTTTAATATTTGATTTATATACCCGATATTATAAAAAAAATTAAATACTGTTTAATGAGATTAGTAGTTTTATTATTTATTTTGATGTCAATATTAAAATTGCCTGTCACATACAATTACAACATACACTCATGTTTGTGAAAAATGCAACACCATGAATGAAACATGCGAATGAAGTGAAACTTATACGAAATGTAAAGCAGGGTATGATATGCAAATGATTAACATTTGGGAATGATTGTGCTTAGACTTAGCAGCGCCCTCTCAACTGTCCTGTAAAAGCGAAAAAGTAGAGGACTACTTTGTTGATCCAGACAAAAAGTTTTTTATAGTCAATGAGCTGTACACGTGCCTACTGGAGTCAATATGCATGGTCGATGTCAAAGGACGCCTTTTAAGCAAGCTACGGAGTTTGAACGGGACCGAATGATCTGCTAGTGTGAAGGAAGATTTTCATACAAAGAAAATTGCTGCTCTTATGGAGCATAATGCCACGACAGCAATGCAAATGTGGAAGCAGTAGACTGACGAGAACAGGACAAGTCGAAAATCCGGAAGTAGACCACAAAATATGACGACATCACGCGTTGATAGACACTTCATCCGCATGGAAGTGGCGGACCGTTCATCCTCTACTTGAGTGTTAGTACATCGTTGGAAGACTGCAACAGGTCTGACACCGTCTGGTTCAATGCTTCGACACGTCTGCTGCGCAGAGGACTGTGTGCATGTATTCCTTTGCGGAGGATTCCCTTGGGTCTGAACCATCGACACCTCAGGGTACAATGGGTTCACGAATACACCTTCGCCAGTAGAAGCACCATGTCGTGTTTTCGGAGGAGTCTCGCTTAAACTTTGATTATAATGATGGCCGCATTCTTCACAATAGGCGTGTTGTTTTGGGGAGCATTTGGATATTATAGTAGATCTCAACTGCTATGAATAGTGGGCATTGTCAACAGCAACCGCTGCATCAGAGAAGCTGTGAAGGCTGAAGTCCTACCCTTCCATCAGCACATTCCTGCAGCCATATTCCAACAATTCGACGCCCGACGACATGTTGCCAGAAATGTTCAGGCCTTCTTCGAAGCAAGGCAGATACACCTTCTTCCATGGCCTGCACGTTCGCACGATATGTCACATATTGATAATGTCTGGGAAATGGTCATACGGCAACTAGCCTGTCATTGTATCCAGCAGCCTATATAGATGAACTGTGCACTCGGATAGATGCAGCCTGGCAGGAAACGATACTCCAGGAAAACATCCAAGGCCTGTTTGATTCGATACAATGGCGAATACCAGCTCTTATTGCAGCTCATGGAGGTTTTACTCCAGACTGTTTTTTTTTTTTTTTGCAATTGGTGTTGTTGCATTGCTGTGTAACTTTAATCGTTTATTTGTATCACTGTTAGTAATGTATGTAATAAATTCCTTTCATTCTGATGGTTCCTTCATGGTGTTGCAGTTTTCACAAACGTGAGTGTACGTTATTTTCATTTTTTATTTCTAACAAATTCTTTTTTAATTCTTTTAGAAAAAGAATTTTGTTGTTTAATGCAAGTTTATATATAATGTAAAAAATAAAATCTTCATTTTTAGATGAATGTCTAATATTGCCTTGTAAGTTTTTGTATGTAATGGAACCTTTTATAATATTATTTACCAAAATTTCAGTTTTATAAAACATAATAAATCCTTCTTCTCTGGAATGCTAATTGAGTTTATAAATCTTGTTAAATTCAGGAATATTAAAGTATTGAATCTCTTAATCTCTTATGATTGCTTCAACAAAAATTCTAAAGTCTATTTTAAGAATTTTGTTATTAATGTTGGCTATTAAAGAGTTAAAATTAGTTCTTACACAACATATATTAATAAATATATACATACATACATACATACATACATACATACATACACATGAGTACAATCCGAAGATTGTTTGGAAGTCCACGGAACCCTAGTGACCCGCGAAGGGCGACCCTTAGGAGAAACCGTAACTTGTTCTTGGGAACAGATACTGGAGTGGTTTCCCGTTGCCTTCTCCAGGACGCCATTATGACATGACGTCAGACCGAAGAGAAAGTGAAGAACAGGCTGACAGCATAGGAAAGGAAATTGAAACATCCATGCTCACGACCGGGATTCGAACCCAGGCACCGGCACACTGGCCTCACGGCAGACCGACGCCTGAGGCCGCACGACCGACGCCTGAGACCGTTTATTTATTAACGCGCCGGCGTTAATAAATAAAACATTGAAATTAGATTGTTAATTTGGTAATGTAGGGTTCCACAAATTTATGTCCTCTAGTGTATTTTGATCTCGTAATTTAAAATATTTGAGTTTACCATTTTATTTAATAGTTATTTTTCTTTTTATTTAATTAGTCTTAATATATTTTAGATTTTTCTTATTGCTTCTTTACTATTAATTTTAATACCCTTTGAGGATTCATTTTTTCTTATTAGGATATCTTGGTTTTATCTAAATAAATTTATAATTTTTAATTTTGCTTCTTGTATAGTTTTCCTAAAAAAATTTCTGTTTTTGTTTTAATAAATTCTCATTGATATATATCTTTTAATTATTATTAAATCATCAAATCATTACTGCTTATGCTCTTATTAGCTCTGTAAGATGTTACACATTTATCTCGGGTCTCTTCTATTAACAAATTTTTATTATTATGGATCTATTGTTTGCCTTTCTGAAATCTTCTAAATCTATGGGTGGTTTGTATTTTGCTTGAGGGTTTTTCTAATTTTAAAATTCTTGCTAATTTTAGCTGCCGGGTTTGGTATCTAGAAGATTCTCATTTTCTTTTTTTTTTCTCATCTGTAATTCTAAACTATTGATATCTTCTTCAATATTTATTATAGTTTTGTTTTGAATTTTGTTTTCATTTTCAAACTTTTTTTGTTTTTCTGCTATTAAATTTCGATTTTGGTAATATTTGTGGAATTTCTTTACGATATCATCGTATGTTTTGTTTAGAAATTGCATTGAATCTTTTATCTCAACTAATTGTTTTAAAACGGTTTGAGCAAAACAAACTATGTCTATGGTGGTGTTGGTTTGTTTCATTTCTTCTATGAGCGATAACGTATCAAATGATGATTCATGCGGGATTTTTACCACTGTTACAACTAGAAAATTCTCTGTATTTTGTAGTAGTTATTTTTCTTCATTTGATGAATTTCTATAAACTTCTTGTAGGTATGAATATGTTTCTTCGTCATCGTTTTTCATGTTGTTTAATGCTACATAATTTACAGTGTAATTCAGCTTTCTTCATGATTACATTGCATTCACCACATTGTATTTTATATTTAGCATAACTACTCATAATAAAAATGTTTTTATGACACACAAGATTGATAGTAAAAGTAAAAAAAGAAATACTTAAGTTTGTATTTGGTGAGATGAAGAGCGAAGCGACTACACTTCAACACCAGTTGACGCATGCGCATTTTCTAAGGGAATTTTGTTCACCTTCATATTGTTTCTTTGTGATAACGATTCACAATGACAAAAAAACCACAAAAGTAAAATTCTCTTCTGCTTTTAACTAAGCATTCCAAGTTCAAGGAGATCTTTACAACAGTTCAAAAGGTACTAAAGTGAACATGCGTAGACAAACATAAAAACATACACTCAGATTTATAAGCCTCACTTTTTGTTGGAAAATAGACTAAAAATATAAAATAAAGAAAACTTGTCATTATTTTGCAAAGCAAATTAATAATGGTCGTTTCAAAATACCTCTGAATTATTATTAAAAAAAATCAAGTCTACTTACATTCTAATTGTATAATACAGTATATAAAAATTCAAAAATTAGAAAGTACATTAATTCATATTCGTAATTTTTACATTAATTCAGATTCATATGTTTTTTGATTTGTCTATTTCCTTTTGCCTAAAAAAGTTGAATAATACCACAAAACATGGTAAATGCTTGACGAACTTTTTATTTTAGAATTGACTTAGTAAATTTACAATCATTATTTACTTATATACGAGATACATATAAGACAGTAAAGATAGACAGTATATACAGAAGTCACATAGTTTTACAAAAATTACAAGAAATTATCGATAATCCAGCTTTACAAAGTGTATCATTCAGGCTAGAATTCAACGATTCATAACACAGAAGAAAAAAAAGTTTTAGCACAATAACAATAGCAACTAATTAAATAGTTCAGTTAATTTAAATAGTTTATATGCTGAGTGTGTTCATATTATCACTAAAAAATATTTGTTTTACTTCAGATTTTTCGATTGCAAATCAATTTCTATCATTTCATGAAGTTAGTTATCCTAGTTATTGTACAAAATAATTGGAACATGAACTAATAACTTGTGGCGGAATTCCTGCACGAGAAAAATCTGAAAAATTAGGAATTCGGACAAAGTACTTTTATTACTTACTATTCCAAATATATTACCATCACAAACTAATTCTATTTTTTGTATTCCTAATGACATAATGACCAAATTAAAATAATAAAAAAAGGTCAATCGTTGGCTGTGTGTTGCTTAGCAGACTTGTGAAGAATTGCCATTATATCCTGATGACATTGTCTCGTGGAAGATGAAGGAAGAATGAAGACTTTGCCAATCCGGTGATGATAAAATTCAGTTCTATTGGCTAAATAGTCCATTACAATTGTTTATTTATCAGCACGAATGTTGGTTTGAAGGTGGTAGATTTAGTCTAGATTAAAAACCTATGTCGACACCAGAAATCAACCAAACCACTGAAGATATAATCTCTGTTAATGCTGAAAGATGCTGATGTCATCTCGCTTGGCAACACGTAAACATGCACGCTGTATTAGGGTGAGTTTATTTCTGTCTCTGGTAGATGTCTGTTGTTCTGCTCTTGTTGTTTGGTTTCTATTAGTGATTGATGGTGCACTAACTATTACTATAAAAAAATATTTTGCTATTCATTTCTCTTTGGTAAATTAAGAACTTGGTCGGATCCGTTCATGGGTTTCCTTTCACAAATTTTTAATGTTGTTTTTGAGAGGCTGCACCCGTTCTAGTTACCGAAAGTCAATGCCGACAGACTTGTTATTTGTCATTTGAAGAATAAAAGTTTTGGTCCTATGGATTTTTCCTATATTTTATATTAGAAATACACAAATCTATTCTGAAAAGATCTGATAAATAGTGCTACAATTGAGATAATCGTAATTGAATAGAATATTGTTCTGTATTTCATTCATATATCTTGACAATGATCTTTAAAACTGGATCTATATTAAAATGAAACCTTAGATAATTAATAATAATCTAGATTTCTATATTATAAAATAATAAATCTACTTACACACTAGTTATATCCCGTAAAAGTATTGTAATGAAAAAATTAATGGATATATTACTTTAAAGTAATTAAAATGAAATTGAGATAAGTAAATATTCTTAATCTATTTTAAATTACTTAATACCTTATAGGTTTATCTGATTCTATAAATATAATTTGAAATCGAAATAACGGTTCTTACAGAAATAGACAAAAAACTTTGCAGGCCAGGGTACTGCAAAAGGAAGGATAGCAAAACAGGTCTCAGAATGTCGTCGATGTACCGCTGTACTGTAAGTGTGCCGCTCATGACGACCAAAGGGGTCCGGCTATCAAGGGAAAGGGCACCCCAGGTCATAACTCCTGGTTGAGGGCCTGTGTGGCATGCAATAGTGAAAGCAGGATCGGCACGCTGCCCTGCGCGTATCCAGACACGTCTGCGACGATCGTCAGGACACAGTTGGGAGCGGGATTCGTCGCTAAACACTATACGTCCCCAGTCAGCATCATTCCAACCGGATCGAGCCAAGCACCACTGTAATCTGGCCCGACGGTGTGCAGACGTGAGTGGCAGGTGGCGTGGCGGTCGGTACGAGCGTTGACGTCGCTCTCTCAGCCGGCTGTGAATGGTCATGGTGGACACTAGTCTGCGGGTCGCACGTCTGATGGTTGATAACGATGATTCAGGCGCTGTGACAGCTGATCTGACAATCACTCTATCCTCCGGCTCTGCTGTGGCCCTAGGTCGACCGCTACCTTCATGACACTGAAATCTGCCATTGTCCACCCATTCCTGCCAGCATCTTCTAATTGCCGCATCACTTCGACCCATATGACGAGCGATTCTCCGATTTGCCCAACCTGTCTCTTTCAATCCAATGATACGACCTCTTTCAAACTCTGACAGTTGCACATAATGAGCTCGAATCATGCGGCGAGGCATTTTTTCAGTCGTTGAAATGTATCCTAGCTCGCAATGCAACAGAAATTTTGACCATCAGATTGAGAATCGCTTCTTATATACACCTGCTGAGTGCGCAGTTCCGATGCGCTGTAGCTCTCGCTATTCATTCATTGGACACCAAAGTTTAATCATTTGCATGGGCGGTCCCAATGTCTTTGCATACGAAATTTCTTTACAATCGGACAACTCCTTCTAGGTCGTCGGTTTTTTTTTTTTGGTAATGAGTGTATTTTCACTGTCATTTCTTTAAGTTGTATATTCCCCATTACTCCCCAATCACGCATACAATTAAAAGTATCACCTAAAGGACCTATACCATATACTTCTTCATTGTCCCTCTCTCTGTCATTAGACCATTTTCTTTATAATATTTCAGATAGCGAGGCACTTTCACTTCAAAACATTTATATTCACAAAGGAATTGGACTGATATTTTAATGTAATTCTAAAACACCTCCTGAGTTTCCTATCGAGTCGAAATATTGCTAACACTCAGTAGGAAAATCTCTCTTTCAAACACTTAATATTTCCAGAATTAAAAAAAAAAAACCTTAACTCTTACAAAATCCGAGTTTTATTTCAGGAGGTCTTTTTTTTTAATTAATTTGCCTTATTGTTACTTTTAATGTAAAACAAAAGAAACTTACATTCTTCTGTAGGAATATTGCAAAAGATTAAACAGTTAATGGAGTACAGTTAATTAGTTAGTTAATTAGTTAATCAGTTAATGGAGTACAGAGATTGAACAATCAATAAAAACTTCGATAACAAAACATTTACATATAAAATATATATATATATATATACTTTATATGAATAATTATGAAACAGTTACTTAAATTGATATAACTAATTGAAAAATCAATGATAGAAAAAAAAGTCTTAAAAACTTTCATTCTGACAGAATCTATGATTTACAATGGTACCTCGGGTTGCGAACCTAATTCGTTCCAGAACTCGGTTCGTAACCTGAAACATTGAAATCAATGAAATAGAAACAATCCGTTTCAAGATGAAAGAATCGTTCCTTTTTATTAACATCCGGTCGTTTACCTGACAAAACGCACAGAATACTTTACGTAATAAATAAAGAGAAAGAAAACAACCAAAAAAATTAAATGTAAAATAAAAAATAATTTTGGTCTATCGTTTTTACCAAGAAAAATTCATTTGAAATTTGTCACTTTCTTTGCTGGAGAATCTTTTTGAAGTGGGCCAGCGCGTTATCATTCATCAGGTTTACTGCCCTGTTAGCAACAAGTTTGTTTGGATGGTGGTTCACAATGAAGTTTTCGCGATAGCGGTAATGAGAATTCGTCGTGTTTACATCGGAAAAAGAATCATGTGGGAGCGGAGAGATACTTTCAGATACTAGGTGTGACACCTTTGGTGTGATTTGGCTCCGTAACTGTTCCTTTATTATCAGGTAAGATTTGCCGGGACTGTAGGCTAGTGCTAAGTGATGTCGGTTCTGTGTGGCCTTCGTTTGTACTGTAAGCGATCGTTTGTCTCCAACTTTAAACCTTGCTCTCTCTCTCACTTTCGTTCGTAACCCGAGGCACTGTTCGTTACCCGAAACAAAAAAGTGGTCGAAGTGGTTGTTCGTAAGCCGAAATGTTCGTGACCTTTGTCATTCGTAACCAGAGGTATCACGGTATTTCACGAGGTCTATTTTTTTTATTTCATTTGTCTTTCATTATACACTTATTGATGATTTAGGATATAATTCTCATTTTTTTAATAAAAATTTAGATAACAAAACATTTATATGTAACTTATATATGAATAATAATAAAACAGTTACTTAAATTGATATAAGTAAAATTAAAAATCAATGGTTTAAAAAAAAATAACAAAAAAAGCCTAGTTGACATGAAATTTAAAGTAACAGGATGGAATTTAGAAGGAAATGGAAATTTCAACTGTACAAATTTTAATGTTAGGATTAAATAGAAATTAAAACAGGTGATAATTTCAAATAATATTTTATTAATGAATTTTAATAAAATTTACTTACAATCTAATAGCATCAATATAAGTTATCAAAGAACAAATAGCGTTTCAAAAAGTTTCAATAGAAATTGGAACAGGTGATAATTTCAAATTCTGTTTTTCTAATAAAATCTCATTCAATATACTTATATCCTAGTAACATAAACGTAATTTACAAAAGAACATAAATATCTCTAAACTCAAAGAATATTAATATGTAAATTTAGTAAAAATATCTTTTGCAAATAAATACTTTCCATATATACAATCGGCTCATATTCAATCTCAACTTCGAAAATTCATAACAATGTTATAGAAAATAAATCCTTTCAATTGACTTGATGTCCGTTCAAATATACAAACAAACAAAGAGAGAAGAAAATTAAACTTGATCATAATTCGTTTGTTTAGTCGATTAAGTTTCAAACAATTTTCATTAAAGAAGTACACATCTTTTGTAAATAGTTTTTAAGGTTATTAGAAGAACTTTAAATCATTTATAAATCAAATAAATAAGAACTAATAAAATAAATCATAATTTATTGAGTTATTGAAGGTAAAATAGTAAAATCCACATACACATTTCTTGGTTCCAATGAAGAATTAGAGGAAAAGAAATTATTTTTAGATAAATATAGTTAAATTATGTTAGGAAAAATAAGTTTTTAAGAACTAAGTAAGAAGATTATCAGTAAGCTAATCATTATCAGTAAGCTGAATTTAATTTTAAAAATTATTTTTCAATTGATGAAAATTCAATTGAATTTGAATTTATGGCATTATTATTATTATTTTATAAACGTTTCAAACCATATATTTTCTCAGCAAAGACAATTTAGTGGGTCAAGGACCAAATCACATACAGCCAAGTGTAAAAAAAAAAATGTGGAAGAATTGTTAGGGATGTGTGGTTGTATCCATAAATTTCCTAACTATGCTTGTTGTGTTGAGTATCACAACTTTCTGAAGTTGTGCATAAGTGTTTTTGTGAAGTCCTAACGTGCTGAGGCTGTGGTACAATATGTGAGGTTTCAGACCTCATGAACAGAACGATAGTTACAACACTTACTCGGTCCTTCCTCCACTGCTTCTGGAGCTCGTGTGCTAGATCGGTGTTTTTACGATCTTGTATGCGTGAGTTTTCTGCATGTTCTTGCTGACAGGCACTGCTATATCAATGAGATAGGTCTGTTTATTGATCTTATCAACAAGTGAGATGTCAGGTTTGTTGTGATGTAGGGTTTTGTACGTGTGAATGGAGCGGTCCCAGTACAGCTTATATGAAGGTGACTGTAATATGCTTTGTGGGATGTACATGTAGTACGGGGCCGTGTTCTTAATAAGTGAGTGTTTGTGTGCTAGCTGTTGATGAACAATCGACGCAACCTGATTGTGTCGGTGCTGTTTGTAGAGAAGGGGACAGCCTGATATTATGTAGTTGATCGTCTCATGCATAGTGTGGCATTTCCTGCATCTGTTGTCATGTGTATTGGCATCGTGTAGAATGTGTTTCTTGTAGTTGCGTGCGGGGATGACTTGGTCCTGTATTGCGATCATGAACCCTTCGGTCTCCCCAAACAGTTCACCATCGTCAGCCATCTGTTACACGCTTCCATGTCGACATGAAGCTGGCTAAGTTCGTGGCGATGTCTGCCATGGAGTTCCTTACGTGCCCATGATTCACGCAGTTGCTCAGTGTGGGTGTCGGGTGTGGTAAGTGTTGGATAAGTGGTTTCCAAGTCCAGGGGCGTTAGGTGTGTGTCAGCATTGACAATGGAAAATTGGCGTAGGGAGTGTTATACTGTTTCGTGGAAGTGTTCCCTAAGTGTGTGTACTTGTTTTTCATGTAGGAAGATGAGTCCTCGGCCTTCTTCCTTGCGGGGAAGAAGTGGACATGTGGTGGTGCATGTGGTGTTTCGTGAATGTAGTGCGGGTTGTGCAATATTGAGCTTCGAGTTCTGTGTTTGTCCATGAAGTTATGCCGAACGAACATATTAGTGTGGGATGACAAAAGTGTTGATGGCTTCAATTTTATTATTATTATTATTATTATCATTATCCGCGAATAGGCCACGACGGACCACATACCAGCCCAATCTGACAACGTCAGGACAAGGCTAGGAAGTTGGGTAGGTTGACGAGAATTCACCTCTCGTCGAGGAGAACCCTGAGAGTATGAGTCCCAGGAAACCTAGGTGCCGGCACACTGGCCACACAGCAGACTGCCGTCTAGGTCATTCGGCCAAGCCCGCACGGCTACTGCTGATGCCCGCACAGCTACTGCTTCTGCGGCTACTACTATTCTTCATCTTCTTCTTCTTCTTCTTATTATTATTATTATTATTGTTGTCTTAATTGTACTGTCTTCTTAAAGTAATAGTATTAATAAATAACAGTAAACGATATATGTATTATACAATATATAATTTATATACTATTTATTGTATGGAATCATTGGTTTGGTAATGCAGATAGTTTATATAAGTTGATTATCACTACTTTAAAAAGTTCCACTACATCTATAGTTCCATAAACGTTGATAAACTTTACAGGGACCATTTATTCATTAACAGATATTATTTGAGTCTTTCACTGTTAAATATGATGATCATAAATGTGTTTATGTCAACTGTTCTGTAAAACGATGGACTGTTCTGTTAAGATGTATCACTGTAAATACGGGCGTAAAATGTTCAAAATTCTTCACTTACTTCAAACATATGAAACTTTACTTGTATACGTACTTGCACGATGCACTTCATAAAGTCATTTCCTACCACTTTATTACGAATGAACTAACATCGGCACTTTACAGGGAATTAGATACATATTAATCTTCTTTTTACCTCTCTTCGGGATATTCTATCCATTCCTTTTATTTATTTATGCCTACTTGATCCCAGCCATTTTCGTTTTTCTACTTCTAACATCTGACAAACACAATTCACGCGGCAACGTGATGACAATTAAAGATGGACGTCTCGCGATAGTCTTTGATTAAAGCA
Source organism: Thereuonema tuberculata (assembly GCA_023159025.1). Classification (NCBI taxonomy): domain Eukaryota; kingdom Metazoa; phylum Arthropoda; class Chilopoda; order Scutigeromorpha; family Scutigeridae; genus Thereuonema; species Thereuonema tuberculata. The sequence continues at coordinate 239,272 of JAFIDM010038649.1, read as the reverse complement.
TTGTTCAACTTTCCTTACTTAAATTTACTTATTCAATGTTTAGCCATAATTTATAAATATTCCAACAATTATTATTATTATTATTTCAAATAATTTTTGGTTTCATATTTGTTTTACTTCTAAAATAAATTCTTCAGGATAATTTTTTTTAAAATAACTTTCAGAAATTTTTCATTTATGTAAAAGAGTGCTGTTATAATTTGCATCTCCTTTGATACACTAAACTCAATCCATCAATCATATAAAACAGTGGTGAAATGTGACTCAATGTAATTTGGAAGCAATTAAGAAGAAGAACTTCTTCCTGAGAAAGACAAAGAACGGTTCTTATTTAGTTATTTATTATAAAAGTAAAAGATTTCACAGAAACATAACATAATCAAGTATTGCCCGAGAAATGTTTTGAAATGACCGTGTATTTTAACCTTGAATGCTCATGCGCAGAAATTAAGGATGCCATCATTTGCGAGCCTATTAGTTGTAGGACAGTAACAAAATTGTATTTAAAACCGTTGCAAAACGAACAAAGCAAAATTAAAATCTTTGACAGCTATCGGTTTAAAAAAAACGAGCTTTAAAATTCAATTTTAATTCAACTCGTTTAGAGGAGAATGTATTGTGGAAAAATCCCAGACAAATCCCGCTGAGGTATGGGATTGATTATCTTAGAAAGTTTCATGAGTCAGGAACTATCAAAATTACGGGTAGTTATAATCAGGAACTTTCAACCCAAAATGTTCTGGAATATGGGCTTTAGTATCATGTTTAAGCAAATATTAAATGTTAGCCTCATTGGAAATAGCGCCATACATTGCTGAGTTTTCCCAACACCAGGGAGCGAGTGGCTTTAGCGACTTCCGACTTCCGACTAAGGTTAGGGATATCGTACATGAGGTAGGAGAGGTTTTTATTTTTTAAATGATGTGTTTTGAGAAAGACACCACGACACTGCGGTTTTGAATCGCGCGTAAACTGTTTTTAGGAATTTCATGTACTTTTAACGCTTGATTGGCGTTTTATTTTTTTGTGTTCTTGTGTCGATATTGTTGGCTATTTCGAATCTTGTTGTAACGACACATTAAATTTGTATTATAATGTTAGCAGCAAATGCCACTTTTGCAAGCGTTTTACGAAAATATCCGACGATTAAACACGATATTAGAATGTTCTTTGAATTTCATAAAAGGATTGAAGCAGCTAAGGCGGCTGTCATTTATATTGTTATTTGTAAAAAACACAATCTTACCACTCCGGGTTGTAAGATCTACGTACCCGTTAAGTCCTGCAAGATTGATCAAGCCATTGAAAATCTTCAGAAGTTAATTATTGGAGAGAGAATAAAACAAGCACACTTTAAAAAATTGTTCCTGGTATTGGCTTTAAAACATACTTCCAATGTAATTCAAGCTACACTTACGCCGACTGACTTTTGCGTAATTCTGGTTAAAGGGGCTAAAATAGCTGCATACGCAAGGAAAGCAATCAAAATTAGACATTGTAAGAAGCTAGGAAAACTTACTAGTGATTTTCTTATTCCCCTGCGGTAGTTCGTACCGACCATACAAGAGTGATTAATGATAGTAAGGTTGTTTTTAGTGACATACAGCTTGATCTATTAGGTTTGGGAATGAAATTTAACGTAGGAAATGAGAGGCTTCGAGTCATGAACACATTAACTACTTTGGAGTCCCAGATAGGGTTTATCCACGATAAGGAGGAACGTTCCATTACAAGGAAAAGAGTAGGACGGATAGTCTCTGATAAACGTTTTATAAAGAGCTACTTCTCTCATTGAGTTACAGATGCAAAATTTAAAAAGTTTGAACCAATACAATAATAAGATCCTGTATACTCAGGCGAACAAAGGGGGCGCGGCTGTTATACTAAATCAGGAGGATTATAACGCAATGTGTGAGCATTTCATTCAAGGGCAAATAGGTTTCTGTTCTATTCGGTCAACTGAATCTAAGGTGTTAAAAGAAATCGATCAAAAAATTATAAAAATTCAGCAAATGGGAATTATTACTGAGGAACAAGCCAAATGTATTACAGATTGCAATTTGAACCTACCGGGTTTTTTAAGTTTACCCAAGGTTCACAAGGACAAAGTGGATTCACTTTATCAAATCAGACCGATTATTAACTGTAGAAACTGCGCTGTTATGCAAGTATCTAAGCTCATTGAAAGCATATTAAAGGTTATCCAGACACGTTCACCTTTCTCCATTGAGAATAGAATCCCTGTTCTACGTTATATAATAGCTACTGGTGTTACCCCTAACACCATCATGGTTTCTATGGATGTCATCGGGTTGTACACTTCCCTCAATCCTAACATCGTCTTTAATGCTGTACAACACGTAGTTGAGGAGGACCCTGGTCTTAATGAAGGTAGGTTTTTCTTTAATAGACAGGAAATTAACATCTTAATAGATGTACTGTTCCACATTCAGTATTTCTCCTTTAAGGAGCGGATTTACCTGCCGACATCAGGTACGTTCATGGGGCTTCTGTCCTCAGCTGTTATTGCCGAATGTGTTATGGCATGGATTTAGTCCCAGGCCATCTCCATCGACAACGTATTTCATAACGTATATTTCATGGCACGCTATACCTTCATGGTTATGAATAGCCATCATAAAGAAAAGGTACTCGAGGATTTTAATGGAATCTGCTCGCATATTCAGTACACGTTGGAGGAAGAAGATAACAATGCTTTACCGTTCTTGGATGGGAACATCAGGAGAACAGGCTTAGTGTATGAAACCACGGTGTACAGAAAAAAAAAGACACACGTATCACAGTAAACTACCATAGCGCGGTTCCGATGAGTTACAAAAGGAACGCCTTTTCCATGGCTGTAAAAAGTGCATTTAATATCTATTCGAACAACAACGTTCTGCATACACAACTCGAGATTATCACTAGTATCTATTTACCTAACGGGTTCCCCTTAGATGTAATTACCCGTTTCCTCAGAAGGGAGTTTAAGATGAGGTTTCTACTCCGTAATAGATCAGGGAATCGCAATAGCGATAGAAGTGATGACTTAATACGATACGTATCACTCGTCTACGATCTTGATACGATCCATAAACTAAAATCCAATGCTCCAAGGTGAGCATTTCTATAGCGTATAGACCTGGCAACACCATCAGCGCAGCTTTAAATAGAAAGAAATATATCCCCAGTAAGGAGCGGATTTTAAATACGCAGGGTACGGTGTATGGGATTTAATGTGATTCAAACAACACCGGTAGCAATCAGTGTCTGAAAGTGGGTCAATCCAAACGCGAGTTAGGAACCCGCCTAAAAGAGCATATTTGTGCCATAAATACTAATAACACAGCTTATCACACTGCGGTACACTGTAAAAATAAGGGACATAGTATTCAAAATAAAAAGTTGGTTATTTTGGGTCGATACAAAAATGATTATCTTAGGAAGTTCCATGAGTCAGGAACTATCAAAATTATGGGTAATTATAATCAGGAACTTTCTACCCAAAATGTTCTGGAATATGGGCTTTAGTATCATGTTGAAGCATATATTACAAGTTAGCTCATTGGAAAAAGCGCCATACATTGCTGAGTTTTCGCAACACCAGGGGTCGAGTGGCTTTAGTGACTTCTGACTTCCGTGTTTAGTTAGGCTCCTACGTTTAGGTATATCGTACATGAGATACGAGAGGTTTTTATTTTTTAAATGATGTGTTTTGAGAAAGAAACCACGACATTGTGGTTTTGAAATGCGCGTAAACTGTTTTTAGGGTTTTCATGTACTTTTAACGCTTGATTTCCATTTCAGTTTTTTCGTGTTCTTATGTCGATATTATTGGCTATTTCGAATTTATACTTCTTGTTGAGTTTTCAAAATGTTATCACTTCTTATAATTTAATACGCGGTGGATATACGGGGTGGCTGGGAAGTTCCCGTACTCCCTATTACTTTATCTTATATTATAAAAGCGTTATTCTGTCTGTCATAAAACTTTTCGTTTTTCCAATTTTGTGACCAAATTATAAGAGATAGATTGGTCATGTAAATGGATAAAATGTAGATCTTTTTACGACAAACAAAATGCTACAAAAATCTTTCGAAAAAAGTTTTTGGTTTCCAAGATATCGCCTTTCAATCGATCAAATTTTGACTTTTTTTGAATTTAAACGAAAAGTGTATAAGATGGAAGAGAACATTATGTTGAAAAAATGTTTTTATTTGAAAGTTCTATCGAGCGATGTATCACTTATTCACAAACGCTTCAGTGTTTGCAAGATACCTGCAAAAATGTGAATTTTCGGTGTGTGAAGCCGACCAGCAACACACCTTAGTCGTAATATACGACTTTCCAGCCCGTTGTGGCTTCTCCGGATACCTTAGTTAACGGGCTGGAAAGTCGTATATTACGACTCCGACGATCGCAACATTAATTTGCTAAATAAATAAAGTTTGTTTTTTTAATGCTATATATGCAAGGGTTCCGGAACGAAGCGACGGTACCTGGCTATTATTATTATATATTATAAAAACGTATATTATAAAAAAGGTTATTCTGTCTGTCATTCTATAAGCAAAATGTTAAATTACAAATTACTAAAACGTCGGAGCAAGGAAATCTTTTGGAAAATGATTCAAGAATTTTCACAAAACACGTTATTTATCATGAAGTTTTGTAATAAAACCTAATATGTTTCGTTATCAAAACTGTGTTTGTGTTATCAAACACAAAATATTAACATTTTAGCCATATATAAAACAAAGAACCAGAAAGAAAGGTAAATTTACTGAAGAATTAGAGAATCTATTCATAAAAAATGAAAATATAACAAACAACTGTTTAACTGTACTAATTGGCGACGTAAATATAGATCTTTTCGAAATGAATAAAAACAATGCAGTACAGAAATGTAGATTATTTATACTTTTTTAATATTTATAAATAATTAGCTCGTAATTAAACAAGCTTGAAAATTAATTTATACAGTGTTACCTCCGAATAACGGACAGTCACGGGACCGCAAGTTTTGTCCGTTATTGGGAGGTGTCCGCTAATGGGGAGGACTGTCTTTTTTTTATTTTTTAGCTTATAGCATGTCATTTAACGAAAAATTACGTACAATCTTAATTAAATTTCTACAATTATCATTGCGATATGAGAGAATATAAACAATTGCAAATTATTTACTATATTCCTTTTTAAAAGAGTGCTAATCCGTTTGTCTTACTTAAAATAATGATAAAATTAATTACAGTACAAAATTAATTTCAAGCCATCCATTTGATGCCTTAAACGTGTGCAATCCTAAAGTTTGACCGACTTCTCTGGCTTTTTCTTGAAGGAAAACACCGCTTATAGGAATGTTCTTTGCACGAGCAAAGCGGAACCATTTTATCACTATTTCGTCGATTTTGCTTTTAGTTTCAGTTTTACAAAACTTCAAATTCTTCGAATTTTCGTTTGACTTCACCATCCACATTTTTCTAATCTCATCTTTGTCCTTTAAAAGTTTACTTATATGAGTTTTTCCAACTTTAAAACGTTCAGCAATACAACGCACACTCAGCTTTTCTTTTTCAGCAACTTCAAGAACATCAATTTTTTTCTTTCAGTGCCAATCTCTTCCTTTTTGACGCCATTTTATTTCGCACTAAATTTAATCAGCACGTTTATAGGATAGCTTTACGAGGGATTGATATTTACAAAGCAACTGCAGCGAAAAAAAGGGCATCAGATTCGTGCATTGAATCATGAGACACAGATACAATGTATCAATTTATGGGACACAGATACAATGTATCAATGTATGGGACACCGATGTAAATACAATCATGATGTTTTTGTCGAAATGTTAATAAAAAAAAAATATTTTTTTTTACATTTAAAATAACTGTCCGCTATTCAAAGTGGCTATTCGGAGTGGATAACATGGAATTTCCTATTGTAAGGGACTGGGGCCCGCAATAATGTCCGCTAATTAGAGGTGTCCGCTATTCGGAGTGTCCGTTAAATGAGGTTACACTGTATATTTAAATATTAAAAAAGACGAGAAAATTATAATCTGCATAAACGTAATGACGTCATGAGGAAAAATCAAAGTGAGGCGGAATCTCGTTTTGAATGAGAGGAGGAGATGAGAGGTTGTTGAGAAAAGACATGAAGGATGTCGGAGGCAGATATACGATATCTGGGACATAAAATCCAGAGATGGAATGGAAAGCCAAACCAAACATGTCTTTATTAATTATAGTGAGATAATTACTTATAGCAATACCAGACGATATTAAATGGACGGTTCTGCGCTCCACATCATGGAAAAAGAATCAACGTTTGGGACGTTCGATTGGTACGCCATTACGAGAGCGGACTTTTTGAAACTTGGTAAAATTGAAGCATTGCGACCGCAACTAGAACTTCATTATTGTAAGTAGAATACTTAATTATTATTCAGGAACCTAGATTGCGAAGATATCCAAAATGTTTCAATCGGAAGAAATGGAACTTTAGAAAATAAGAATCCCGCCGAGAACGGATGAGCCTAAAGTGATATGGAGAAATACACTCATTAACAAAAAAAATACGACGACCCTAAAAGGAGTTGTCCGATGGAGACAAAAATTGATGGAGAGGAAGATTATATATAGAATAGAAAACGATTAAAATTTCAGACAAATTGAAGGATTTATTTCAGAGTTACAAAGTGACGAGCTCCATAAGGTGTTGACCCACTTCTACCCTGAACGCAAGCTGCCACACGACGTGACATAGAGTGATAAAGCTCCCTGATGGTCTCCTGCGGTAATTCTTGCCAAATTTGCTCCAATTGTCGGACTAGGTCATCCACATTCCCTGGTGGATGCAGTCGCCTTCCCATCATATCCCAGACATGCTCGATTGGAGAGAGATCTGGGGATCTGGCTGGCCAAGGAAGTGTTTCTCAAGCTGCAAGACAGGTCATAGCAATACGTGCCGTATGTGGTCTGGCATTATCTTGCTGAAAAATAAGGCCAGGGTACTGCAAAAGGAAGGGTAGCAAAACAGGTCTTAGAATGTCGTCGACGTACCTCTGTGCTGTAAGTGTGCCGCTAATGACGACCAAAGGGGTCCGGCTATCAAGGGAAATGGCACCCCAGACCATAACTTCTGGTTGAAGGCCTGTGTGGCGTACAATAGTGAAAGCAGGATCGGCAGGCTGCCCTGGGCGTCTGCAGACACGTCTGCGACGATCGTCAGGACACAGTTGGAAGTGGGATTCGTCGCTAAACACTATACGTCCCCAATCAGCATCATTCTAACCGGATCGAGCCAAGCACCACTGTAATCTGGCCCCATTGGTGTGCAGACGTAAGTGGCAGGTGGAGTAGCGGTCGGTACGAGCTGGTACGAGCTGTTATGGTCTGGGGTGCCATTTCCCTTGATAGCCGGACCCCTTTGAACGTCATTCGCGGCACACTTACAGCACAGAGGTACGTCGACGACATTCTAAGACCTGTTTTGCTACGCTTCCTTTTGCAGTACCGTGGCCTTATTTTTCAGCAAGATAATGCCAGACCACATACGGCACGTATTGCTATGACCTGTCTTGCAGCTTGTGAAACACTTCCTCGGCCAGCCAGATCCCCAGATCTCTCTCCAATAGAGCATGTCTGGGATATGAAAAGAAGATGACTGCATCCACCAAGGAATGTGGATGACCTAGCCCGACAATTGGAGCAAATTTGGCAAGAATTACCGCAGGAGACCATCAGGGAGCTTTATCACTCTATGCCACGTCGTGTGGCAGCTTGCATTCAGGGTAGAAGTGGGTCAACACCTTATGGAGCTCGTTACTTTGTAACTCTGTAATTCTGAAATGAATCATTCAATTTGTCTGAAATTTTAATCGTTTTCTATTCTATACATAATCTTTCTCTCCACCAATTTGTGTCTCCATCGGACAACTCCTTCGAGGCGCGTCGTTTTTTTTGTTAATGAGTGTATATCAAAGACAATTATATTGAATAAACTATTGATAACATTATTTATCATACTAGATTAAAAGCTATTGAAATAATATAATAAAGTTAGTTTGTACTAGATGATTAGTTATTATCGGAGTTAATAATTAGTCATTATCGACGTGGTATCAAATAGCCCTAATCGTCGAAAGATTAACTTTTATTATTCATAAAGAGTAATATGATAATATGATAAATTAATGAACGGTATTTATGTTGTGTTACAAGGTGAACTACTATTAACTAATTAAAATAAAGAAGTGGATTAAATAGTGATTATCAACGTTGCTAAAGTAAGAATATGGAAAATAGAACAGAACTGTTAATTGTGTTAATGTTAGTGAAACTGAAAACATTTAATATAAACTATTAATGAACAGTGACTCTTAGAAGATGGAAATTATAAAAATTATTTATGTTCCAAACTTTTAAGAAAGTATTAAGAGCTATTACGACCAACCAGAACTATTACGATATTAATAGATATCGTTTAATAATAAATTCATTGAGCTGTCAGCATTTAATGCAAGTAATTTAAATATATCTTCAATTTATTTTCAATAAATCTTATTGAAGATTCAACATACTGTGTGTTTATAACGTGTACACTCTGTTAATAAAAAAAACTAATAATTATTATCATCGTGGCAATTAATTCACAAATGAATTATAGCCCCATAAGAAATACCTAAAACTTATGTGCAATAATGATTTCAAAAATTGCCTTTACGGAACAACAATAAACAACTGTACCATTCATGAAATAATAAAATAAATATTTTCATAAATAAGCATGGTATCGAAACACCAGGAATAATATATAAAGAACGAATCTTGGATAATAAGAGTTGAAAAAGAGAAAATGGCAGATCCAAATATAATCTAAAAAGAACTAATAAATGAGGTTAACAAAACAAAATTCACCAAAATCTAGATATATAAAAAGAAAATTCCTGACTCCCTCACTGACTGACTCATCAACGCCCTCCCCAAACCCTTGGATCTAGAAAGCTGAAATTTTGCACAGAGGTTCCCTTTATGATGTCGACAAGGGATAAGGCCGGATTTTTCGAAATTTCCACGGGATAGGGAATAATCTGGCAAACTGATCATGAAGTGTGTAACGGCCACCCCAGGTGTGGTGCGCAAACCCGCAATACACCTGAGTTGAGCGGAGAAGACCACAACGGGCTGGGAAGTCGTATATTCTCCGATCTCAATATTGATTTGCTAAATAAATAAAGTTCTTTTTTAATGCTATATGCAAGGGTTCCAGAGCAAAGCGACGGTACCTGGCTAGTTATTTTATAAAGGGGTACGGGAACTTCCGGGCTACCCTGCTATTACAAATACTGACAGTAAGCAACACTTGATAGTGAATCTCTTAAAACTTCTTTTTTCTTATCACAACAGATATTTAGATTGAGACTAAAACAGAATCCAGATATAAACAGCCTAATTTCTCTCTTGTTAGTCCGTCTTTCTGATAATGATAGCCTGTGTTGCAAATGCTTTAAGAATGCGACGATGACAAATTGTTTACTGTTGGCTTTTGATCTTTAAATTAAATTATTAAGGAATTTAAAACTTTTAAGATTTGAAGTAAAGAAACTACATAAAGCGATTTCTTGGGAGAAAAAGTGGTTCGTATAGGTATTGGATGCATTCTGCTAGATTAAATGCCAGCTGCATTCATGCTAGATATTTTCAAGTGATGTACAGGACATTTACTATATAAAGAGAAGCATCATAATGTAACTGTGTACAAAATAATAACGTATTAGGGGGGGGGGGGTATGGGATCTTCCCGGCCACCCTGTATATAAAAAAGATTGTCATCAAAAAGTTATCTTTAAATTATGATAATTCTAATTTTATGCGGGAACAGTTTAAAGAAGCAATCCTTGAAATGAGAAGTTGTTTTAGATAAAAATAGTTGTATTGCTTGTCTGTATGTGGGGGTGTTTTATAATTGTTGATCATAAATTAATTAAACAGATTTACAATTTTTTGCAACTAAAATTTTCTGTAATAATTTAAAATAAACTAATTTAGAGATACTTACCGACTAATATGTTGTACACAGAATGAAAAGATTTATTGGTTAAGTGAAATATTTAATGTTTTTTTTTTTATATTTTGTTTTTATGCTATCAATAAAAAGTTGACTTCTCGAATATGAAAATGACGAATTTCATTTACTTGATATTTTCACTTCAAAATTTCTTTCTGTAAAAATTATTTCAAATTATTAATTAATTACACATAGTTTGAAAATATAATCATTAAAATTTCGTATTTGTTTTAAACTGATATTAAACGAAAAATATTATATTAAGTTAGGAAATATAAATATAATAAATAGGACATTGTTAAAAACCATTTTAGTGTTAAATTAAAATCTCTTTACAATTGCAATCTACAAAAAAAGAAAGTTTTCATTGTTTTTTTTTATTATTTATTAAATAAAGTAAAACAGTAAAGAGAATTACAAATTAGTGATGAAATATAATTTCATATTAAAAACAAATGCCTTTTTTGGGTTTGAAGCTGAAACTGGATACGGCCGTTTCGAGCATTATGAGCTCTTCTATGTACGAAAGGATATATAATTTGAAGATGGAAGCAATAATATAATTTCAAAAGAAAATCTATTTATATTCTACGTCATACAATCATTTTTGTGCTTTATAACAATTGAAGTGGTAGATTTGATTACTCACAGGGACAGGACATGGCCTGTTTATTCGCAAAAATCAATCTTTTTTTGTGAGATGAAAGTATTCATGGAGTGCTTCAAAAATCTATATGGGTTGAGGGGCCAACTGTCAAAGCATTTTCGAGATATTTCACATTGTTTTCATCGATTTTCGAGTATTAGCTTATTAGCTCTCCTGTTGGTTTTCTAATCAAGGATTGTTGTGATACAGTTTCATTAAGGCATTGTTCAGGAGTTGTATACGTTCTATTCTGCGTAGAGAACCAGTATTTTTTTTTTTTAATGATTATTATTATTCATTTATTTAATTTCTTTTTCTTCTCCTTGTTTTACATTTTAAGTATATAAATAGAATAATAAAATAAAATATTTTTTTAAGCTTGTCTCTTTCATTCCTATTCTAATACGCTATTCTTTTGACATTTATCTAGTATTAATATTATCAAAATACTGTCACGAGAAAACCGCATTATTATAGATAAGAAAAAAGACAAGATAAAAAAAAAACTACTTAAGTTTCTTATATATGTATATGTCATATTTTACATTTAATAAATAAAAATGTTTCTATTAAACCTAAATTAAGGATAACATTATTTATTTTTTTCTTAACGTATTTACTTTTTAACCTAATATTCCTAACATAATCAGAAAAAACAAAGAAGAAAAAAATGCTTAAAGAGAAAAGAAAACAACCAGAGAAATTAAAAAAAAATTAAATAAAAAAGAAATTAAATAAATAAATATTAATAATTATTAAAAAAAAATACTTATCACCCATGCTGAATAGAAACAAATCTCACATTTCCAAATAACACTAACGCACTGCACCACGACAACACTTGCTTACGAAACGAACAAAAAGTTAATAAGATAATAACTCGAAAATCGTTGAAAAAAATGTCAAATATCTCGAAAATACTTGAGAGTTGGCCCCTCAACCTATATATACTTTTGAAGTACTTTATGTATACTGTCATCTCAGAAAAGAACATTGATTTTCGCGATGTACAGGCCATGTCTTCTCCTTGTCAGTCAATAGTTCTATTTTGCATTCATAGGTTGCTCGTAGAAGTTCCCATTCTCAGAATGCTGGTGTTCTCATTTCTCATAAGTCTATGTTAAGCTTAACGTTGAGATTGAATGACCATTAGAAATAGTCAACACTGTTTGATAATCTTCTCACTAATATCAAAAGGTGGTCTGAGATGTCTATTGGTACCTTTAGTGATAGTGCACCTTCGTAAAATTATTTTTCATGAATTTTCCTAAATCAGTTTTTGATCATATCATGATTTTTGACATTAAACTCCAGAATTCTTTCAAGTCTTATTCTACACACACAATTTGATAAAAATAATAATATATTCCTATTATTACTTATTTATCTATTATATTATTTAATTATATAATACAATTACTATTAATTATGTTATATATTAATTCATATTATTATTATTATTATGAAAGAATTGTAACTGCACAGCAGATTTGTTTAAATCGAGGAACTCTTGTGTTTTCTTTCTATTTCCCGTCAAGAAGCTGAAACAGGTTGTATTTTTTTTATCTGAATATATCAGTATTTTTATGAAGCTATATTTATAAAATCTGCTTTTAGACTTATATCTACAAATAACATTATATTTCTCAAGTGAAACTTTTTTATTCTGATAAACTTTTACAGAACATTACATTTCTATGTCATTAAAATTAATTATGAAATTTTGTTAGAAATCTGATATATTAGTAGGTTTTAATGTTAAATGTGTTGTTCTGGGATTTTTCTGTTTTCTATTTGAAACGGAATACTTTGTTCAGAACCCATACTGGTTTTAGCAGATTGTGAACCGAAAATATTGTATAGCAAACGCATACGAAAATTTTAAAACAAGTTTTAATCTTAAAACACATTCAAGATTAATGATACAAGACTTTGTTATTGTTTATCTTAAACAATCTTTAATAACTTATATTGTTACTCTCGTTAACACTATCATATATACATTAACACTCTATATATTGTCAATAACCCAAATACTCTATTTTACTATAATCTTACTTCTTAGATTATCTTTCTTACTTAAGACTAAAATATTCAATACAACAATGTATGCTTTTCACTTGGCAAGTTATCACAATAAATTCTATTCTTATTATTATAATTTCAGTTCTCAATATTACTAACGGTTTTTCACCTATGTGAAACTTATAATAATAAATTATATCTTTTAAATCAATAAGTCATTCTCACTTGTATGCTATTATATTAATGCACCTAATTGACTTATATTCATCTACTGTAAGACCATTACAAACTAGATTCTAATTTTAGACTTTTATCACCTATGTGAAAACTAATAGGGACTGATATTGTTAGACCTTAACAATATTATCTCGCTACGACTTTTACTTGAATATTCTCTAAATCATAATAAATAATTTTCAACAGTAGTGATATCAATTAAATAACTAACAGTTATGTTTCGTACTGTTGAAATCTTGAATCGCTTATTTCAGTAAAGGTAAATAATAAATGTACTTACAGTAAGCTGACTTCATTCGCTTTCACCTACTCTACGATACGATGGTATGATTCAAGTACTGATGCACAAACACTACTTCAATCTTATGAAGCTTGCACTTAAATTTCACTTAAATCACATTTAAGCATTGCTCACAGATTTCATATTCACTAGCACTGAATGTAGCACAAATACTTTTATTAAAGATGTCTTCAATGACGTTCCGTCTTCCTTCAGTCTTCAGGTTGACTCTTATTGTTGTAAGTAACAATTTACGAAATTCGGTCTTCAGTAGTTCCTAACGGATTTCCCCGATGAGGTTCGAGTTTCACTTCCTTTTAGGTAAATTCTCCAAACGGCAATTCTTCCTTTATTATTCTTACGTCGGTATAGTTAACATTGATCTCCAAGAATGTTTTCTTCCTTCTTACTTTTATTTAAACTTAGAATTCACTCCTTAGTTAAAGGTTCCTATATTATAATGGAATAGATAATAGTCTTTCTTCTAAGAACAAATAGTATAAAACTTCCCTAAGCTCATACTCTTCTTTAATAACGGCTCTTCTCCTTACTATTGAAATAATATTATTATTTCCAGTCTGAATAACTTTTACTAATTCAATTGCAACTTGCAATTCACCAATTATTCAATCACAGTTCTTCACCTATTTCTTCTAATGGAATGCTCCGAGCTCTTACGTGCAGTTGAAATAACTTCTTACGATAATCTTCAATCGTTGCATTTAATTTCTTCAACTTCGATTAATTTTTCATTTAATCTAATTATATTTAAAGTCCACAGCTTCTTATTTCCTTATCGCTTAGAATAAATTATCACAAATAATTTTACGAACTTATGTAGACAGTTCCCCTTCTTCAAAGTAAACTCTCCTGACTTCAAAATTACTTTTACTTAAAATCAGTTCTGTTTAGTTTTCTTGAACCTCCTCGATTCAATTTCAATATTATATTATTACTGTTCAATTCAATTTATCCTTGCGTGATATTTAATTTCCAGAGTTAATAACTTGCTCTGCCTTTTCAACTGTGGTCGTTGATTCCATCAGACGCCGGGTCCCGTTAACATTTTCATTTCACCCGCTCCGTTCAAACTCTCGGAACCAACTGCTCCATTCAAACTCTCGGAATCATCTGCTCCGTTCGAAATCTCCGAACCTACTGCAATTTCTCTCATTCCTATCACTTGATTACACTCTCAACGCAATAGGCTAATTTGAATATTCAAATCCAATTTCAAATCAAACTAGATTTAATCAATAATAAAAATAATAAATAAATTTCTTTTCAAGCACATTACAATATTTTTTTAATTAAATTAGCACTACAACTAATTAAATTTTATTTTCGGGGAATAATAAAAATTTAATATCCACAACACTATTCAATTGAATGTCACACAACTTCGTTCTTCCATACAATTTTGATTTGTTGTTTGAATTTAAATCACTATCAAATTATCTTTCAAAAAAGCAATCAAAGGATACTTACATTAGGACCGACCTTTTTTCTTGAGAAAGAAAAGAAATTTCCTCATCATTTCAGAATTGTAAGTTCTGTTGTTTGTTTCTTTTTATATATTATTTATTCTCTTGCTTTTCGATTTCTTACATAAAAAAATAGGTTATCGATATTAGTTAGAATCTCATATTTAATAGTCTTGAAAACCGAAAATAAAAATACAGTTAATTGATATATTTGTCATTTCGTATTTTCATTTTCAGTACAAAATAATCTTTTAAAAATATTTAAATATTTGTATATTTACAAATACAAAGTTGAATTTGCTCGTGTTTGTTCTGTGGGACATTCCATATCATACGAGCAATGATTTGACAGAAAACTAACTTCACCATCTCAAATGAAGGTTCCGTGTACTTTTAGATATTACAACTTTCTAAAACGCAATTTTTTCTTTTTTCTCTTTTCTTCAGAACATTTTAAAGTTGAGGATATTTAAGAAACTATGTTTGGATTAGAAAATATTTGTCACTCAGGTCACAACTACCTTTGTAATTCAAAATATTGTAAAAATCTTGGAAGTAAATTTAAGTGATTAATAATCTTTCTTTTGATCATTTAATTAAGTTTCTATATTTCATATTTAATATAATCATTATATTTTACTTTTTTAAATGTAATTATTATATTTTAATTTCACGCAAATTTAGAAAACTACATTGTTAAATTAATAAAATGCCAACACACAATTTCAAAATAAAATTTTAGTTTACAAACATATGTATGTTGATGGGGGGATATCGCACAGGAGCCCGAAAGCTTAATGCTAAATATTTTAACTTTTTTATCAACAAAAATGTTGTTTTGAAATTGTGTGTTGGCATTTTATTAATTTAATCATTTTATTTCACACACATTAAAAATGTTTTAAAACTAGATTATATTCATGTAAATTAAGAATTATCAACCAAAGGGTTTCTTTTAAAAATTTGAAGTATTGCAACAATTACAGAATTAGAAAACAAATAGCATGAAAATGAATGTATAATTATAATAGGACGTCTTTAACAAGCTCCCGTATTTCCGGGAATTAAGGGAAGAAAAATCAACTTCAAAATACCCAATAAGCCTCTAGAAGATACAGTGAAGAGCTACAACTTCCGTGGATGACTGCTACCTGTGATTATGTTCAGGGAGGAATAGCAATGTATTCCGACACAGCTGCTATCTGCCGTTGGTTTGGATACAGGAGCAATGGCACTCGCTTCCACTTGAGGAGAAAGTTTCACGAGAAAAGTCTTTTTGTTAGTCTACCAGCAGACTGCCTGCCTATTACGTCAGAAAAGCGAATATTCAAATGGACTAGACTTCATTTGGACTAAAAACTGTAGATGATCAATATTGCTGACAAATTTGCTTTGTATGTACACTCTGACTTGAAGAGAACGAGTGACATTCTTTCATCAGTGAAAGGAATTCTTCAGTTCATTAGTTAACGCTGCAAAACTGACTCATGCGTCTTGTGGTGGTGTGCGAATATCGCTCATACTCTATATCACCCATTTCTTGCGTGCATATGTTGGGAACGGCGAAACGGGAGAAAACATTTGTTAAAAGTAAATATTTTTATTTGTAATATCAATATAATCCAATAGAAACAGTTCATCACAATGAAAAAATGCTATAAAAAAGATTGTTCTAGCCAATTTCATGCGACCATGTGATCGGTCTGCCGCTGATTCTACTAACGCTGATCTTCAAAGACTACTGTCTTCGGCGTCAACAGACATCAGCTGACTCTTGACATCACGAGCAGCCACTGGCAACAGTTCTTCCGTGGCTAATTTGTTGGGGGTTTAAATACATGTTTAGTACCATATCGTCTTAGCCAAAATATGCAGGACGGTCGTAGTTTAAAATCACCGACAATGGAAATATATGCACGCTATTGGGAAACATCGCAAGGCACGCAAGTCAGCTCCTTAGATCTCACGTTAAAAAATACACCTTCAGCTTCAAGGCAATGAACTTCAGCGGACTTCATAAACGTCATAAACTTCGTTCTTTAGTGGTTAATGCGTTCCGGGCTTTATTGTCGAGGGAGAACATGGTTTAGGTGGTATCATGGTGCTCTAGAATGTAGATCGATGCCTTCAAAAGGAGACCACTATCCATTTGGAGTGACCATGAAAATCTCCGGATCATTATCCTATCAAGCATTTTTGGATACTCTCCGGAGACGTGTTGCACCCTCATTCTCATCTTACAAGCCTGAAGGGGTTTTGAAGAGCCATTAAACGAACAATTACTGTTGCTATTGTACACCATCATTAACAGTTTCAAACGTTGCTTTGTGGTAAAATTTATTAGTGAATTATATATGAAAATATATCAAAAAGAAAACAATGATTTGTTATGAACTATTGACAGAAAAGCAACATCACTCAAATGAGATTGTAATGGTTTGTCTTGTAGAGCCTGAAGTTCAGAGGAATAAAATACATACACTAAGCATTTGAAGTGATCTATGTGCGGCGATGTACCGCTATCTTCGAGTTTAATTTTATTATTTATTTGCTCTAATTTACTTAAATATTTATTTATTTTAATATTCTTAATTTTTATTATTTAGATTTCAATCTATCAAATGTGATTTTAAGATATCGCTTAAGAAATAATAATTGAAACATATCAAAAGTAACATTGATTTTTTGGCCTTTTGTAATTCAAATTACAAACTTAAAATAACAATTACATTGGCAAATTGAAGACTTTCATATTATATACTTTATTATCTTAAAGATAATTTAAAAAAAAAACGGACAATATATTTCAAATCATAAACTACACTAAGCTTTAAACTGATAATCAATTAATTAAATATTCGAAAAAAATACATACACACTAAATTATTCCAATTGATATAACATAAAAAAGTAGGTTTTTTAAGAAAGGATTAAAATATAGTTAAATAAATATAATATTTAAAAAGCTACTAAATTATATTCCTTACACTTTTGAAATGCTTCCGTTACACTTTCTTTATAGATTACAAAAATAGATTATAGATATGAATATGCATTCAATTTAATAATAATATACTTAAAATTGAAATAATAGGAAAAGTTTTATGAAGATTTGGTTCTTCTTTCTCTTGTTGAAAAATATATTTGGAAGAACAAATATTTCAAGTCCTTTCTTTCATGGAAAAAACTAACCAAAAAATTAATTATTTCCTTTTCTACATTTCGCACAATTAAGTAAAAAATATAATAATCGAATAATAAAAGAAAAATCGATAACAATAAACTCAAAGCCTTCAAGAAATGAATCAAGTTCACCGAAAAGGGAACCAATGAAAATGATTAAATCCTTTCAGTTTTAGACTGTAAATAAAAAGTCAACACATACGATAAAAAACATGTAACACATTAAAATTCGACATGTTTCGAACAGACCACGCTGATCTTTTTCAAGTGACTGATCTCAAGGTGCCTGGTGATTATATAGACGAAATTATTTGGAATGGGCCAATAGGATGAAGATTATCATGTGATCGGATTTGCTGCGCTATCTGGAAGCGGAGGCACAAACTTCAATTTCGGTAGGAAGTGAAGCATGAGGTTATGACGTCAGGAGAACCGTCATACTTTACGTCATCAACTGGAAATGAGAAGTTGATCAAAACTGAAGACAGACAAAAAAAGGAAAAAAAAACTGTTACAATCAAACGGAAGGGTTAGGAGATGCTACTTTTTCTTTCTTGGGAAAACCGTAGGCACACATGATAGTTAAAGAAATGGAATCATTGTAACAAAATGGATTGGTTAGTATTATAAAAGACTCATTTCATTTAGGTAAAAGATGTTGGGTTTCATGTGCAAGGATAAAAGGATGGGCAGTGTCTATTGTATGGCCTGTGTCCATGACATGCAAAGCGGTGAGGTAATTGAAATCCTTGGTGCGAACAGCAGCAGCGTGCTGTTTTCCTCAGGTTTTGATGGGCTCCCGGGTCTCACAAATGTACAGACAGTTAGAACCCAGATATTGTAAAGCATAAATGACACCTTTAGGGTTTTCGGGAGGAACAGAGTCAATCTTACTAATAGCAGAGGAAAGGATAACCAATATAGGAGAAGTCAACGTGATGTTATAGGGCTGTAACAGTTTAGTGAGTGAAGAAAATAAAGACTTGAAGGTGATAGAAATATAAATATTGTTAGATTTTTTTTGTAGTAGTCCGTGGATAGTATATATTGTGGATGGCTCGGAGAATGAAAGTATTAAGGAAATGTCACTCTAATGTACTAGAAGGCGTTGATTGGCAGCACATTAGTTGGACAGTGTGAGAATCATCATTTGACTATGTACGAGTAGGTGGTATCGCTTCACTAATGCTGAGGGGGCAGATATGCACTTTACAACTTTCACATTCAATTTCATAAATAATACCTATTTTATTTTTGAAATCATTTTTCAATTTATTTCTGTATTCAAATGTAACATTAAAATTAAATTTACTACAGATTTCCTTCAATCAGTTTTTATTCAAATAAAATTATATGATTCTTTTATTTAACTGCTCTTTTAAATACAATAAATACTATTAAAGAACTGAATATGCAACAGTTATAAAAAAAATAATATTACCTAATTTGAATAAAAATGTATTATATTGAAGAGAATTTATAATAAATTTAATTTTAATTTTACATGTTTTATGCTCTCAAATAAATTAAAATGATTTGAAAAATGAAATAGGTATTGCTTATAAAATTGAATATGAAAATTGTAAGAAATTCTAAATAGGGAAAGGAAACGAACGATTAGGAGCATATAATGGAACATGGAAAATATTTGAAGCATAATTATATATATACCTGAATCACAAATAACTGAACATTGAATTAACTGTGGTCACAGACCTAATAGTAATTCAAACACTTTTTATACTGAAAATGATAATTCGAAAAATGATAGAAAGTGTTCTCATAAGGAATACGAGGTGTCAAAACATGAACAGAAATGAAGGTTAGAGGTTATTGAGAAATTTATAAATTTGGCTCAAGACATGGTAAAGTGAAATTCTAGGAATTAATAATTTAACCTAGTGAGTATTATTAAATTATCAATAGGGAATATATTGGATTGTTGTTTGTAATTGTATAAGTAATGATGGTTTTTATTATTGTTAGATTAGATATTTTGTTAAAGAAGTTAATGTTCAATGTTATCCTGTTATGTTACTTAATTGTTTTTTTATTTGTAGCTTGAAAAGGGAAAGACAATTATACTGTCACGGTTCAATTTGTTTCCCGTGACTTTCTGTTTGAGGCAATTTCAGTTTTATCTTGTTCCTCATTATTTATTTCTTCTTTATTTTTATTAGTTTCCTTTTAAGACTATTTTCATTTTAACTCATCTTGTGTTCTTATTTTCCAACCTATTCAAATTTTCCCTTTATTTATCACTTCTTTAAATCTTTTGTCTTTAATGTCCCCTTTGTGAATCCTTGTCTTGTCACTTTCCCACGCTTAAATCTCCTATATTCCTTCTTTTAAGTTTTTCCTTAATTTTATTGTCTCTGTCATTAGTATTGGTTTAATTCTTCACACGTGTTTACGTCATTGTCGGTACATTGAAAGCTATTTTATAATTTTATTAGACAATGATGATCAGAGTTAAGAAATCAGTGGTTGGACCCAAGACGTAGATATTATTACATTATTCCGAAGGTAATGTGAGCGAGTGCATCAAAGCTAAAGTTATTATTTGATTAACTAGTTAACGTCGCTTCGCTCCGGAACCCTTGCATAAATAGCATTAAAAAAAACAACAACTTTATTTATTTAGCAAATTAATATTGAGATCGGAGAATATACAACTTTCCAGCCCGTTGTGCCCTTCTCCACTTAACTCAGGTGTATTGCGGGTTGGCGCCACACACCTGGGGTTGCCGCCATACACTTCATCGTCAGTTTGCTAGATTATTCCCTATCCCGAATTTCGAAAAATCCGGCCTTATTCCTTGCCTACATCATAAAGGAAACCTCTGTGCAAAATTTCAGCTTTCTAGATCCAAGGGTTTGGGGTGAGCGTTGATGAGTCAGTGAGTGAGTGAGTCAGGACTTTCCTTTTTATATATGTAGATTTTCATGAATTTTGTTTTGTTAACATCATTGATTAGTTCTTTATAGATTATATTTGGATGTGTTATTTTCTCATTTTCAACTGTTATCCGATTCGTTCTTTACATATTATTCGTGGTGTTTTGATATCATGTTTATTTATGAAAATATGATCTGTATTTGTTTTCGTATTTCCATGAATTGTAGTTTCTTGTTGTTCCGTAAAGACGATTTTTGAAACCATTATTGCACATTTAGTTTTACGTATTTCTGTACTACATTGTTTTTATTCATTTTGAAAATATCTATATTTACGTCGCCAATCAGTATATTTGGACAGTTGTTTAATATATTTTCATTTTTTATGAATAGATTCTCTATTTCAGTAACATTTTAGTAATTTGTAATTTAGCATTTTGCTTACAGAATGATAGACAGAATAACGTTTTATAATATACGTTTTTATAATATATAATAATAATAGCCGGGTACCGTCGCTTCGCTTTATTTATTTAGCAAATGAATGTTGCGATCGTCGGAGAATATCTAACTTCCCAGCCCGTTGTGGCTTCTCCGAATATCTCGGATGTATTGCGGGTCGGCGTCACACACCGAAAATTCACATTTTTGCATGTATCTTGCAAACGCTGAAACGTTTGTGAATAAGTGATATATCGTTCGATAGAACTTTCAAATACCAACATTTTCTCAATATAATGTTCTCTTCCATCTTTTACACTTTTCGTTTAAATTGAGAAAAAGTCAAAATTTGACCCTTTAAAAGGCGCCATCTTGGAAACCAAAAACTTTTTTCGAAAGATTTTTGTAGCATTTTATTTGTCTAAAAAAGATCTACATTTTATCCTTTTACATGACCACTCTATCTCTTATAGTTTGGTCACAAAATTGGAATAACGTAAAGTCTTATGACAGACAAAATAACGCTTTTATAATATATAATAATAATAATAATAATAATTTGGTGACAATGTTTAAGAAGAAGTAAGGATACTTTATTTTTTTCTTTAAGCACCGTTCATCGAAAAGAAAAAAAAAAAGAGTTTCCTTTGTGATTTGACTGTAAACATAGCTGTATTGTGAAAGTGTTGTAGACTCCGTGCCGGATAGTACCAAGCTTCGAAGAGAAAGGCTTTCTGATGATTTCCGGACACCCAAGATGGAGAAAGATCCCGAAGCTGAATGCGAGACAGAATTGGGAGAAAGTTCGCAAGGAGAAAGCCACCTTCGACGTGCCGCCAAAAATACATCGTCCCATACGAGGAGGTATCGAGCGGCCACACTAGATCCAGCAAGTTTCACAACCACAAAAGATAATTACAAAAGTGCTTATGAAAATCTAATTGTGAAATCCCATGTAACGAATTTACATCAGATAAACTGTAAGCAAAGGTGCCCACCCAGCCCTAGACCTTATGGCTCACCCCCCTCAAAGATCTGACGAATGGGGCGAGGGGGGGGGGCTTGGCCCACATTTGCATTAGGGCCCAAAATTTCTAGCTACGCTAATGGCTGAGAGCGCTGAAACCGCTTAGTTCCATTTCATTCATTGGCGTAGCGAGCATAACTGGTGACCGGGGCTTTTAGGCGCCCCCCACCCCCCGAAAACATAGATTCTTCAAAATGACCACCAAAAAAAAAAAAAAAAAAAAAAAAAAGGATTATCCAAATCCACAACCAAAAAAAAACCGACTTTTTAACACACATTTTGATTTTTTTGAACGCCCCCCCCCCAAAAAAAAAAAAATTTAATAGCGCAGTCTGCTGTAAGTAACTTTTAGTGTCAATTTTAGCGAGTGGATAGTAAAGGCTATCTATTGTCCTTATTAATAAAATCTTTTAATTCAAGGGAAAGAAAAGCTTCAGATTTCTTTATTTTTCTATTTAATGTGTTCAAGTAAAGTTTAAAACTATTTCCCAGTCTTTCCTAAGAACTCTTAATTCAATAAAAGAAAGCCGTTGAGATTAGACTTGTTATTTTTCTAGTGTTATTTTCTTCTACATTAAATTAATTTAATTTAATTTCTGTTCATGCTATCTTTAATTTAGAGACTTTTTTTTACCGTTTGTAGTTAATTTTATTTATTATTATTTTAATTATATCAAGTATTGTTTAAAAACTGCATGACAGTGACATAAATCTTTTATTATTATTTATCTTTTCCGTGTGTATTTGTTATTTCCACTTTTTATTTTTATTTAATCTCGTCATTTTTAGCTTATTTAATGCTTTTGTAGACGACTGAGGGTTCAGCCTGTCAGAAGCATCCTTCTGTTCATTCTCTCCATTATTATTAATTTTTTGTTTTATTGTCATTGTTTTATCCTTTTTCTTTATCTTGTTTAGTGTGACAAAATTGGTCGCACAGGGAGCGTGGTTTTTTATTTTCTGTCTATTTTTTTTATTTAGCTTGCTAACGCAATTAAATTAGTTAATTACTCATTCTATCGCGACAATACTCCTTCTGAAAGTTTGCATTAATCAATATATTTCAAATATTTTATTTATATTTATTGGATGATGTGATGTTATTTATGTTCTCTGTCTTACTTGTTGCCTTTTTATTTCTGAACCTTGGTGTACCTTCTAGCACATTCGGATGATGTTTGCAGGCACACGTTCCAAATACGGATTGGAATACTGTTGGTTTTTGTATTCCTCACCTTCCTTTAAAGTTTCTACAGGGAATCTTGTGCAGCCATGTAACTATTTGATTGAATGTTGGCAAGTATTTTCTCTATAAATGTGAGATGAATCACTAAAACTAATTGTATGTATTTTGTGTATATTCGTAGCTCATTCTCTGCAAGATTTTCAGCAATTCAATATATATGGATGCCCTAAGTTAATAGAGGGAGCTACCTGTTCCCATAATCATTCATAATTTATGCTCATATACTAAAACAGAAATTTTTAACTCATTTTTTTTTTAATTTTTAACTATTATCAATAAATAAATTATATCATAAAGGAAAAGAAAAACAGCACCTGAATAAGAGAATAAGAAGAGATTGCCTTTCAAATTTTAGATTATGGGGAGGAGTTGGGAACGGCCGTTTCGTCCTTCAATGGACTCATCAGCCCAACCCAGCCTCACCCCAACCAAATCAGAAAGGCAAGCTCTTCTTGCCGAAAACACTGTCAGCCTGGCAGTGGTCCCACCCACAATAAAAAAACAAGAAAATAAATTCCTGCGTCATCCGACGCTAGCAACACCTTTATCTACAAACTGAGTAGGCAAAAAGGATTTAATAATAGAATAGAAAATTCAAAACAAGACATAATAATATTAAAAATAAGCTTAACGTGCTGCGAAACAAGTAATAAAGAAAAGGAAAAACAGCACCTGAATAAGAGAATAAGAAAAGATTGCCCTTCTGATTTCTGATTGCTGGCGTCGGGTGACGCAGCAATTTATTTTCTTGTTTTTTTTTGTGGGTGGGACCACTGTCAGGCTGACAAGAAGAGCTTGTTTTCAGCAAGAAGAGCTTGCCTTTCTGATTTCGTTGGGGTGAGGCTGGAATGGGCTGATGAGTCCGTTGAAGGACGAAACGGCCGTTCCCAACTCCTCCCCATAATCTAAAATCAGAAAGACAATCTCTTTTTATTCTCTTATTCAGGTGCTGTTTTTCTTTTCCTTTATTACTTGTTTCGCAGCACGTTAAGCTTATTTTTAATAAATTATATCCTTATTATATTTTATAGAAATGATATCTATTTTAACGATTTCTTTCTTTTCAACAATATTTTATCCAAATAAACAATTTATTTTTAGATGTAATTCTTGCTTTATAGCACTGATTAGATATAAACAACGATCCAAGGAAAACAGAAAAACTTAAATAATAATATATAATTTAAAAAATTAAATGTAAATGGTTAAAAAATTCTAATACAATCTTAAAGAAACACACAAACAATAAAATAAAACTACATTAGAATGAAAATTCCGTGTATTATAGAAATTGAAAGAAAAACTTACATTCTAATTGGATAAATATAGAAAGGAAAAATAAAACTGTCACTCCAAAATTTCCTTTGATTTTTTTTTTGGTTTTTCTTTTTAAAACATTTACTAAAACTAATAAAAAGATAAATAATAATTTACAATTAGGTTTTTCCAATTATTCGATGAGTGCAAAAGTTCTACCCGTTTTTGGACATGAAAATTTGCAATGGAATTGCCCTCACACCTTACATTGTAATGACGCAAATCGTCTGCCAATCAAACCAGTGGATGCCTCACATATAAATGCATCATGTCTCACAAAGTTAATCATCTCTAAAAAAATATTAGAGATTGTAACATGGAAAGCGAGAAGGAGCATATAAGACATTGTTTGTTATACGAGTTCGATAAAAAGAGTACGGCAGCCGCAGCATGTCGCAATGTTTGTCAAGTTTATGGGGAGGATGCAATAGACGAAAGCACATGTCGTCGATGGTTTCGTAAATTTAGGAAAGGAGACAGAAGCTGCCAAGATCAGGCGAGGAGTGAACGGCCATCACACGTTGGAGAGGACGATATTGACCAAGCCATAAGGAATAGCCCGTACCCAACCATGCCAGAATTAGCGGAGACCTTCAACGTACACCGGACAACGGTCGAGAGACGGCTGGTTAAGTTGGGTTTTACGAGAAAGTTGGATCGTTGGGTTCCACAAAACCTTACAGCTAAGCAACGGAATGACCGAATCGCCACCAGTGTTTCCTTACTTTCCCGGTACAAAAATGAGCCATTCCTGACACGAATTGTGACAGGAGATGAGAAGTGGGTTATGTACCGTAACGTAAAGAGTCGTAGGACTGTGTGTCGCCCTTCTGATCCGCCTGCATCGACTTCGAAAGCTGAACTTCATCCCAAGAAGGTGTTATTGAGTGTGTGGTGGGATGTGCAGGGAATAATTCACTGGGAGGTCCTGCCACTCAACCAAACCATCAATGCTGCCTTCTATTGTCTACAGTTAGACAGGCTGCATTCAAATTTGGTAGCAAAGCGGCCAGGTCTCATCAATCGTCGCGATGTTATCCTTCATCACGATAACGCCAAGCCCCATGCTTTGTCATCACTCGCCAAAAGTTACTGAGCTTTGGTTGGGAGGTTTTACCCCACCTCCCTATTCTCCTGACTTGGCACCAACTGACTATCACTATTTCGTGCGTTGAACAATTCCTTCAGTCAAAAAATCTTTGATGATCTTGATGCTGTGAAACTGCCATCCAATACTTTTTTGACTCGAAACCGCCACAATTTTACCGCCGTGGGATTCATCTCCTACCACAAAAATGGCAAGAGGTCCTAGATAGCAATGGGGATTATAATAGATACTGTTCATTTTGCGTTTATTTGTTCTTCTTTATGGGTAATAAAAACGGATAGAACTTTTGCACTCACCTAATATCTTTAAAAAAAAAAAAGTTTTTTTTTAAACAGATGTTAAATAGCTGTCTTTCTTTAGGTATTTGTGAATTTATTGAAGGAGAGATGAAATATGAGTTAAAATGTAAAACTTTGAAGCCAGTTAACGTTATTGTTTAATTTTTAAACTTTTCTTCAATTTATAATAAATAGATTTACCTCCTGATGAAGAAAAAATAAATTCAGATAAATAGGTTTCAGCTATTTATATGTTACAATATGTAATTACATTTTTAATTCACTTAAATGCTTAAATATGTGGTTATTTAAAACTGTCGTAAGACTTAAATTTATTTTATTTTTAAAAAATATTCAAGAAACAGACTACTTTTCTTTGATCATAAACCTATAAATTCTTTGGCAAATTATATCTAATTTAAAAAAAAATTATAAATTAACTTTGAAAAACATGTTTTATTTTCTATTACTATTCAATAAAATTGTTTTAATTTTTGTTATTTTGACAAGAAACTGAGAAATAACAAAGAGTGGCTTACATCCTGGTTAGATCCATTTGGTTTGCAAAAAGACAATAAAATGCGTAATTTGTTAATTTTTGTTAATTTTTGATTATTTTTCCTTATTCAGAAGCTAAAAAGTTTAAATAACAATTTTTTTAAGGCTTTTTATTCAGTTTACAAATATTATTAATTAATAAAAAGATAATTTGAAAGCCCATTCTTAATAGAAAACTACTTAAGTTTTGTAATATTCACTGAACGTAATAAAGATATACAGTATAAATAATAAGTGAAACGGAACCGATCATCAAAAAAATTAACCCAAATCAGAAAACGTTTTTGAAGGACTATCATATTTTAATAACAACAAACCCTGAACTTTGATTGATTGAAAAGAATTCAGAAACTTATGGTCTAATTGGTTAAAGAAAGGCGATTATTTCAGCTTTGGGAGTTTATGTCTTTTTATAAATTTCTTTACTGTTGTCGATTTTTTTGTAATTAATGATTGTTTTAATAACGAAAACATCTAATATTTAGTATCTATTAAATCTCAGTTTAGAATAAGTTGATCAATTTAGAAAATAACAACAAATTAATATAATTTGAGACTTATCGTAAAAATAAATATATTATATAGAAACTTATTAAATTTTTACTAATGAGTTATTGTTAATTTGATTAAGTAGAACATTTTTTTTTTAATTTTTTAAAATAATGGCATCAAATAAATACTAGAAAAAATAATAAGTGAATATAACCTTATTCTTTATTGTTAATTAACACTATTCCAATCGAAAAAATTAGAAAATACTTACTTTCTATAATTCGTATATAAAATTTGTAAATTAAAATGTAGTCAAGGTTTATTTTTTATTTTATTATTTGTGTTATTTTACTGTGACACTTTTTTTTTTTGTTTTCTTATTTATCTGTTCATTTCCTGGTTTTTATTCTGTAATTTGTCTCTGTAAAAATATTCAAACTATTCTGCAATTAATTTAATTCAAATTCAAAAACCTTCAATTTTTTTGGGTGTTTTAGAGGCATTACTAGCTATTTTAACTTAAAAATATTTGATGAAAACCTAAAATGATAAAAAAAATTTGTAAACTAATGTTTTGTATTTAAAATATTTATTATTAGTGCAATAGTTAATTTTTGAAAAATAATTTAATCGCACACAATTGGAAAAAAAAAAATATTTTTAAAAAAAATAGTCGGCTACCCGTCGCTTCGCTCCGGAAGCCTCGCGTATGTAACGGAAAACAATTTGTTATTTATTTAAAAAACACACACACACAAATTACATCAAATAAAATAAAACTAAAATTTTTTTAAAGTTTTTTTTTTTATTTTAATTTTTGATGTATATATTCTCTCAATTCACGACTGCTTTTAGAATCAGCGTGTGAATTATATATCTGTGATATATTTTTATTTTTTATAGAGATTAGAATGTAATCCTTGTGGTCTAATGCTTAAGACGTCTAACTTCGGAGCAGAAGGTTGCATGTTGGATTCCAGTAGATAACTTGTAGAAATTATTTCTATTTTTGTAAATTACAATAATTGCACCAGACCGAAAGAGAAATAAAAGATTTTCGTAATATAGATACAATTTTCAGGCGCTTTTGAGCTACAAATAGTGAGCTTTCAGTATTCTACTTAATAGAAATAGTGCTTCTTTCTTTCTTGAGTCTCTTTTTTTTATTTCCATTGATACTTTACAGTGGTTTTTGAGTTAGAAATAGTGATTGTTTTTGAGTAACGAATAGCAATTTTTTAGTATTCTACCTAATAGAAATAGTGATTATTTTTTTTTCTGTTCTTTTTTATCCAATTCCAATTGATACTTTTCAGTGGCTTTTGAGTTACAAATAGTGAAAATTATATATATCTATTAGCTAGGCCATCAGATTGTTCGATATAGATATTTGAAGAAGAGATTTCAGATGGACGTTAGTTGATATAGATGATAAATGAAGATCATAGCTTGTATACGAAATTCTTCGCAACAAATTGATTGTGAGTATTCTTTAGAGTGAAGATAACCAAATTCTGTTGAATTGTGACTCAAAGACCTAAAGTTGTATGTGAGTTAAGACAACGTTTTCCAATTATATGGCAACTTTATTTAGAGTTTGTCCTTGAGCTTTATTGATAAATATCGCATAAGAAGATCTGATCGGAAATTGTTTTCTTGTGAAAGTGAATGGAAGTAGATTACCGCATGGTTCCATAGACATCCTATGGATGAAAACAAAATCTCCATTGTGAGTTCTGTTATAATTTCGGTTTCTATGAGATCATTATCGAATGAACAGCATTTAAGTTGAGTTTCATTGCAGTATGCAAACTTGGGATTGATGTTTCGCAACAATATTATTGGAGATCCAATCTTCAATGACAAACGATGTTGAGGAATTCCGCTGAGATACAATGCGTTCAGACACTCGGGTATATAGAGATGTTCGTGTGGTGGATTATCAGAAGTGTCAATTTTATTCGCACTTGTATTGTATGCTCTGTAGTCTCTCCTTGTATTCTTAGACTTATCATTCGATTGATGTTATCGACACTCTCGTTCATCTCGTTTATCCAATTCCAATTGATACTTTTCAATGGTTTTTAAGTTACAAATACTGATTTCTCAGTATTCTACCTAATGACGTACTGCGTCTTTATTTTTTGACTTTCTTTTTAATTACAATTGTTACTTTTCAGTCAAAGTCAGTTCAGTTTTGACAGATAAGTCAAAAAAGCAATAAGGAGAGAGTTGAAGTTCCCATGGCCTAATGGGTAAGATGTCTGATTTCGGATCAGAAGGTTGCAGGTTCAATTCCTGTCGCGGATGTTTCAATGAAAAAATTCTTTCTATTTTTCATTCTCACAGAAAACTGCGCCGGACAGACAGACACACAGACAGACGGACAGAGATATGAAAGATTTTAGTAATATAGATTATTACTTTTCAGTCAAAGTCAGTTCAGTTTTGACAGATAAGTCAAAAAAGCAATATGGAGAGAGTTGAAGTTCCCATGGCCTAATGGGTAAGATGTTGACTTCGGATCAGAAGGTTGCAGGTTCGATTCCTGTCGCGGATGTTTCATTGAAAAAATTCTTTTTATTTTTCATTCTCACAGAAAACTGCGCCGGACAGACAGACACACAGACAGACAGACAGAGAAATAAAAGATTTTAGTAATATAGATTGTCACTTTTCAGTAGCGTATGAGTAACAAACATTGATGGTGTTGGAGATACAAATAGTGATTTTTTCGGTATTCCACCTCAAAAAAAGAGTGCTTCTTTCTTTCTTGACTCTATTTTCTTTATTTCAACATCTGCCGTGTACACGCACTTTTTTTTCAATATCACACAGGATTTGGTTAAGTAAGAATATTTAAAATACTGCAACGTTTCGCCAATTATAGTTCTAATTGTCAGTTTCGAATTACAAATAAACTAACGGATG
The DNA here is from genome assembly GCA_023159025.1 of Thereuonema tuberculata. Taxonomy (NCBI): domain Eukaryota; kingdom Metazoa; phylum Arthropoda; class Chilopoda; order Scutigeromorpha; family Scutigeridae; genus Thereuonema; species Thereuonema tuberculata. Next base: position 209,052 of record JAFIDM010038649.1, on the reverse strand, counting down.
GGAAATAAATAAACAATCTTGAGATTCAAAAAAAAGGTTGAATACATTCCTTATTGATGGGGGAAGGGAAAGGAGATATGAGTAAAAAAAAATATATGAAGAGAGTTGTAGTCCCTATGGCCTAATGGATAAGGCGTCTGACTTCAGATCAGAAGGTTGCAGGTTCGATTCCTGTCGCGGATGTTTCATCGTAAAAATTATTTCTATTTTCCATTCGCACAGAAAATTGCGCCGGACAGACAGACAGACACACAGACAGACAGACAGAGAAATAAAAGATTTTAGTAACATAGATTAACTGTTTCATTCATAAGAAATATTTTAAATAAAAAACATTATTTTACAAATTTTTTATCATTTCAGGTTTTCATCAAATATTTTTGAGGATTCAAAACAACACAAGTTCATTTTTAATTTTCAGTATTTTAGGTGGTTTGGAAAAAGAAATATATAAAAGAAATAAAAGGTTCGCAGTCGCCTGCAGCTGCTTGATGTTGCTTCACGTATTTAAGACTTTGTCGCCCGTGTCACTCTGATACTTTGTTGTCACTCGATTCTAAGTGAACGGCCAATATTTGTTGAGAGATGGTGGATACTTCAATTATTATCTCCCAACAATACGAGACTTGAACAATTACTTCATCGTTATGTGTACAACACAGAGAAGTGAAGGAGCTGGAGTATTTGTATGTCAAATGCCAAGAGGAAAATCCCAAAACCTCTGCGGCGACCGCCGAGGGTCCATCATGGAAGCCAGAGCAAGGGAATGGAGCCCGAGGCTGGATCAAGAGCCTTTTCCATCGACGGCATTGAATCATCATCATCAGTAAAACTTATCCCGCTGTTATGCCGGGATAGCTAGAGGAGTAACTGTGTGTTTGGAGTGAATCTTTAGTGATAAAGTGGACCTACAAGATACGTAAGTGTTACATATATTTTCTATTTCGAAGAAATTCGGATCCCAAAACTACTTTACTAGTTCGTTAGTTTGACTGTAAGTATATTTTCCTTTATGATTTTGTTCTTACATATTTTTCATGCTTATATATATTAGCTTATATATATATAAAGATTTATTGGGTCCACCTACCTCACAGCGTGGTGGACCTCCTTTAGCCCTCAAAACAGCCTGAATTCGTCGAGGCATGGATTCCACAAGATGCTGAAAACGTTGTTGAGTTATTGTGTACCATGCAGTCATGAGTGTGTCACGCAGTTCCTAAAGATTTCATGGAGGTGTACGCCTTAAGCGAACAGCCCGTTCCAGCTCATTCCACAAATTTTCAATCGGACTTAGATCCGGGGATTGAGCGGGCCACTGCAGCAAGGAGTGGGCCCGGTAGCCAAGTGGGTAAGGGCGCCTGGCTGCGGGTTGGAGGTAGCGGGATTTTTCCACGCTCCATTCTCCTCCAAACGGGTCCTAGGGCCTACCCTGCTCTCTGTCGAATGGGTACCGGTTTTCTTTCCCGGGAGTTGAAGGCGGGCGGGCGTCGGGCTGACCACCCGACCTCAACGTAGTCCTGTTGGTCATGAAGCGCCTGGAGCCTTACCTCCCGCGACCTCAAGGGCCTATAGTGGGACCTTTAACTTAACTGCAGCAAGAAAAAGTGATCGTCATGTTCCTCAAACCATCCCATAGTGATGCTGGCTTTGTGCACTGGCGCATTATTCTGCTGGAAGTAGCCATCTGCATGAGGATAAACTGTTAACTTATACGGTTGCATTTGATCAGCTGCGATGTGTGGGAACGCTCTAGCATCCTGACGTGCTTCAAGAGGTATCAATGGACCCAAAGTGTACCAGCAAAACATCCCCCACACCATGACTCTACCCTACCGGCTTGAATAGTTGTGAGACATAGCATTTATGAGCACAGCATGGGTGTATCTAATAAAATGACCTGACAGTGTATATACATTCAGTTATCTTATGTACATATACTATTCTTAAGCTTTAAGAGAACTATATAAATCTTGTAAAAATTTAATCTCTTGTTGTTCTCTTGTTATTCTCTTGTTATTTATTAGTTGAATTTATTTGTTTATTTTCAAATTATTAATGTTACTTACGCTGAAGATAGTACTCTGTGGGCCTGGCCTATCAGAAAGCGTATTCATTTCCACACTTAATTTAGACAGATTTATAATTAGATATTTTAATAGTTATATTTTCCTTTTTGAGATTTTTCTAATCAGTTGATCAAACGTTTGCTGTATTTTTTTTTCTTTGCAAAACCCGTGACAATGTAAATATTTCTCTTTCTTTTTTTTCTATCAATTTTTTTTAATCTTTAATTTAAAGAAAAAAGCCCAGGTCAAAGTTAGTATTGTCAGGCATCTATACATATATAAAAGACATATACATATATGGAAATACAATACTTTTATATTGTTTTTTTCTGCCCACTACTTCTCCGAAACCATAAGACACAAAAATATAAATAAGGTATCTAATAAGGTGTTACTGAGGATGGCTACATTTTATTTTTCATGGACTTGGATCAACCGAAAGTCACGTGACGTACCGTCAACTTCTAAACCGTTCATTTTAAAGATTACCAAAATGAAGGATAAATTGTTTCTCTCATTGAGATGAACTTTTTAAACATAGTCCGGTCGCGATTAAAGGTCACGTGACTGAGAAAATAACTTCAGAATCCAAGGTCACGTGAGCCCTAAAAATTTTACTTGATAGATAAGTTCCTACTTTCTTTACTACTTTTGACAATAATTGCATTTTTTATAATCTATAATTGAAAGAAAATAATCTATAATTAAAATACACTTACGCACTAACATGAATAATAAAATGAATAAAATGAATAAAACAAAAAAAAAAATATTGAAAAAATACTTAAAAAAAAGTAAAAAGGAATTATGAAGTCTTAGAGGAAGGAGAAAGATTTTCTTTTCCTCAAGAAAAACTAAAATATTACTAAAGGTAAAGTTTCTTGTTAAAAGAAATAAAATATTGTTAAGAATTATAAAGATGTTTTTCAAGGTAACGATGTTCTATTATATTTGAAATATATCCTCTATTTCTTTATTTTTACAACTGTGGATGGTATGGGATAACTTTTTATGAAAAACATAACCCACCCCAATATCCGTATTTTGAAGTATTTCGTGTAGCGAATTAAACAATATAGGCTGCCTATATTTCATTTTCTTCTTCCTTTTTTTGAATAGATTATAAATAATATTTAGGCTTCATTTTATGGATTCAGAAACAAACGAACTTGGGTAACCATTCTCAATAAATAGATACATAACAGAGGATGTGTTTATTTAATTCTTTGTTTACAACATGAGCTCCTTAGTCTTTATTGTTAATTAACACTATTACAATAAAAAAAAAATTAGAAAATACTTACTTTCTATAATTCGTATATAAAATTTGTAAATTAAAATGTAGTCAAGGTTTATTTTTATTAAACAAACAATAATATTTATACATATATTAACAATTGTAAGTTTCAGGAACAAATGGCGGCAAAGAAAAAAAAATGATTGGAGGACGTATTCGAAAACGAAATTTGAAGCAAGACGGATGACGTCATAAGGACAAGTGACGTTGAAATTTCCAGTAGATGGCAGGATTCCAACAAGGACTTGTCGTCATCATTGGCGTAAATGACGTGGCTTGTAGGGAAGACAGAAGATCAATCAGTAGCTGAATAATTAATGGAATCATATCATTGGCGGTTTCATGTTTTTCAAAATGTATAAATGTTTGAACCTTTGAAGAAAAATTGTGTTTAAGTGGGTGTCAGCAAAGGAGCCAGAAAGGCTCCACCTGCTAAGTATTTTATTAAATGTTTTTAAAATTAATTTGTATGTTTTTTTAATTGAATAACTCTCTTTCATACACGTTAAAATTTTATTATTATTATTATTATTATTATTATTATTATTATTATGTAAAAGTTTCAAACCTTGGGTTTACTCAGCAAAAACAACATGGCGGCTCAAGGACCAAAGCACATATTGCCAAATGTAAAGAAATGTGTACGAATGGTTAGGGATGTGTGGCTGTATCAATAAATTTCCTAACTATGCATGTTGTGTTGAGTATCACAGTCTTCTGAAGTTCTGTGTTTTTGTGAAGTCCATGTGTGCCTATAGCCTTCCACCGCCCTTTTTGCAAAAACCGGCTGTAGCACTGTTGGTCATTCTGCACAATTTCTTTTTTCTGTTTTGAACTGCACAATCACCCGATTGATGGTGGATAGCGGAATATTCAGCTTTATGGCAATTTGCCTGTTGCTTACACCACCCTCGTACTGTTCGAAGATATGAGTATATATCATTTCACACAAATATGTAAAAGAAAAGGTAAATTAGTGCAATCATTACCATGAAACACTTGGATTGTTATCCTACCAAATTGTTACTTAGTCAATAATTTTAATAAATGCTATAAATAATCTTGTAAATATTATAAATTTCTTCTACATAAATTTTTCATTTATTTTACTGACAATATTTCAAAAACTTTTCGTAATTACTTACAAGTAGCTATATTTTTAAAATATCAATATGATTTGAAAAAAATAAAATGAAAAAAAATAGATTATCATCCTACCAAATAATTAGATAAAGAAAAACAAATATTTTAATTATTGATTTTCAAAAATATAACCAACTTAACAAAAATCCAGTATTGTTTGAAAAGAAACTAAGAAAAGTACCTTTTTTAATAGTAATCATGTTGTTTATGCCCAAATCACACCAGCATATTTTTTCATCATTGATTTGCTTCGTTGAAAATGACCATTGTTTTCACTGAAGTGATCCCTTCCTTTATTTCCACCTTAAAGACGAAACATGATGAAACAGCGCATATAATTGGCAGAGCGCTAGCGAATCAGAGTTGAGCTCGATATTATGGCGAAAGGTTCCCCAGTTTACGAAAAGACGATGTTTAATCTTTTTTTAGAAGTTAAAATTGTGTTTCGGCAACGCAATTTCGGTAGAATTTGAAATGACTTTTAGCAAGCTGTCAATCTATTCGAAACTAATTGTATATTGTGTTCAAGCATCTCTACTATTTAAGCGAATGCGAGGTGAAACAGCGGAAATCCTGACAGGCATCAGCGGGCGTAACGAACTGAAGAAGAAATGAAATCTCTCTTTAAAAAGTTGTCATCTGCAGATTCTAACGCATAAAATTAATTTATTTCAGTAAAAATATTGTTTATTTTCGAAAGATAATCTCTTCATTGTGAAACTTAATTTATAAAAGCCTTCCGATTCACTCGAAACGGTGGAAAAATGGCGCCGGTTGACTTCTTCGTTCTTGAGCTCGTCTGTTCTGATTGGAGCTTTCACTAATTGCTATCGTTGAAAACTTCGATCGAATTGAATAGTTTCTAAATTTTTTCATCGTTGAAATCAAGATGAAAATGGTCAAGTGAGGCAAATCACACGATCATAGACCTCAAAGATAGGGTCAATGATTGAAAACAATGATGAAAAATATGCTGGTGTGATTTGGGCACAAGATGTGTGACAATAACTCTAAAAGATCTCCAACAGTCTGAAGGATGAAACCTTGGCACAGTAATTTTGAAAGTGTTGCAGCAAATTATCCCACTGCTAATGAAGCATTTATATTTTCTCTGCTTTTTTAATTATTATTTCTTTATTTGACGTTTACTCTAAATAAGTCAAGACTCGAAAGATAATCTCACAGAATTGTATGATTCATGCAATTATTAAGAAAAAATATAGTAATTAACTTTTTTTTAAGGCTATATAATTATAGGTTATTTATTTTTAAGTAATTTGCTTATTATTTAATTAATTGCCATGATAATTAACTATTTAAAAATGATTTCCTATTCTATAATTGTAGATTCAAATTTTTCAAACTTTTTCAGTCAAAAATGAAAAACAAGCAAGAGTATTAATGAGTAAACACTGTTGGAGAGAAAACTACACATTTTCACAAAAATATCACGAGTTTTATCAACAATGGAAAACAAGGGTAATTGTTTCGTTGGTCTTAAAACTATCATCTTAGACGACTGAAAGTTCATGGATCTCACTCTCGTTTTCTCAGTGGAAGTCACAAAAAGAAAAGAAAAAGAAAAATCTTCGGTATAGAGATAAAACTTTGCCTCAATTTAGTGATTCATATTCGTGTAATCTGCTTACTGTGGACAAATTTTTGACACGTATAAGCCGGCTACTTATTGTTTGCTTCAGCTGATGCCAACATCCATCACTATCTTATACTAGATTCTTTCAGCAGTAAATCAGGGAGATATTAAAAACTTTTTCGCTTGGTTGTTGAAATCTGTTTTTAGTCTTAATTTTTTTTAATCACATCTTTATTTTTAAATACGGTGTTTGTACTATCTGCTTTATGAAACTTTATAGTTTCTGATTCATTATGATATTATGAAGAACTTCTTTGTATACTGATAATAATTAAGAAGATTCATTAACTCAGCACAGTGGTTTTTAAGAACACAATTTCACATCAGTTGAAATTATTTTAACTGACATTTATAATCTACATCAGAATTCAACTTCATTTAAGAGCTCACCAAACATCGTACCTTGTCTCAATGAGGCAGTCTTTGATTACGGCAGATATAAGTTTATCAGTGAATAACAAGAAAGCGTGACTTCTGTGGGCACACGAACGACAACAATGGATTGCTGATGACTGGAAACAATTGCCTCATCTGTTAAATCAATGTTTCTTTGGCATCATGATAATGAAAGACTACACAACACCAGTCTAATTACAAACCTTGTAATTATACCTTGTCTATATGAGGCAGTCGATGATTACGGCAGATATAAGTTGG
>JAFIDM010038649.1:184716-202222 GCA_023159025.1 Thereuonema tuberculata | reverse complement strand
ACAACAACAATGGATTGCCGATGACTGGAAACAATTGCCTCATCTGAAGAATCAATGTTTCTTTGGCATCATGATAATGAAAGACTAAACAACACCAGTCTAATTACAAACTGGTGGTGGGGACCAATGGTGAATAGACGATGAGTACAACACGTATTCAGTCCTGTCTCCACTACTTCTGGAGCTCGTGTATTATTATTATTATTATTTATTCTTATACATGTGTTTATCTCAGACAAAGTCAGGAAGCCTTGTAGGCGGAGAAATTCAGCTGAAGCCATCTGTTGTAGAAACCTGCGGGTGCTATGACATGTTTGTAATAATACACTTTTCTGAATATTTTTGATAAGATTTTGTTGCAGCCAAATTTTTTCTAAATTATCAATAAAATGCTTTGAGACAATTCCGGTCGCCGATATCACCAATGGTACTATTTGAATTCGTTGCTGCTTCCATATTCGCTGTATTTCAATCGCCACATTTTCATATTTTGTACATTTTTCAATTTCAGTTCTGGAAATGTTTTGGGACATTGGGCAAGAAATATCAAATATTGAAGTTTGTTTCTCCACTTTATCAATATCCGGACGATTGAAGTCAACAGCATTGTCAGTAACAATCGGTTTATCCCAGTAGAGGAGATACAGTTCCGTTTCAAGAACTGGATCCGGCTTGTACTTATAGTATGGCGGGGCAGAAGTTAAAATTCCAAATTTGAGAGCTAATTGCTGGTGAATAATTTTAGCAAATTGGTTGTGTCGATTCAAATAATATGAATTTGCCAGCATCGAGCAGCCTCCAATTATGTGATCTAAGTTTCCGAAGCTGAATAGCATTTTCGACTAGACTCGTCGTCCAATGTTTTGGTAATGAACTTCTGATAGTTTTTTGTGCTTATTACTTGATCTTGAATGGCATTAATAAATCCTTCCGTTTCTGGGTGAAGGTATCCACTCGTTAGGTATTGTATCGAAAGACTCTTAGTCGCCTGTTCTTCGTTTAACATTGTAGGGTATTTCCAATGTAAACCTTTTCCTTTCCTGGTATGTATCATATCCCCAAGAGAAACTGGAATATATGACATTCTTATCTGACATAAATTTAAAGGAGTGTAGTTATTGTCAATGGACGCAATGCAATTGAGATAAACCTTTGTAGATTTTAAGAAATAGTCTCTAAGTTTTTGTACTTGTGTTTGGCATAATGAAGGAATGTTTAATAATCCTCTTCCTCCCTCTCTTCGTGGTATGTACAGACGGTCAACTGAAGATTTAGGATGATGCATTCGGAATTTGGTAAGTAATGTCCTAGTCCTTCTGTCCAAGGCTTCAAGATCAGAGTTGCTCCATTTCAGGATTCCAAAACTGTAGGTTAACGTAGGCACAGCCCAATTATTAATCGCCCTTATTAAATTTATAGAATTTAGCTTAGTGTTGAGTAATTTGGTGAGTCGTTCAATATAAGTTTTCTTAAAATGCTCCTTCAATTTAGTGTGACAAAATTTTGAATTTTGGTCAAAACCAAAACATTTATAAGTATCTTGTGATGTTAAAACCCTGATTAGAGTGTCAGTGGCCGAATTCCCCGAATTATACTGCTTTCTTCTTTTAATCGTAACAACTCCACATTTGTCAAACCCAAACTCCATTTTAATGTCCATGCTAAAAATGTTTGTTGTTTCAATTAAGCTTTTTAATTTGGAAGAGTTTCCACCAGAAAGCTTAATATCGTCCAAATACATGAGATGGGTAATTTGACATTCTTTGTTCTTTACATCCATCTTGTAACCAGCAGTTGTTTTATTTAGAAGAGTAGAGAGAGGAGCAAGGGCCAAGCAGAACCAAAGCGGACTGAAAGAGTCTCCTTGGAAAATACCCCTAGCTATTTTTACATGAGGAACAGACGTGTTACCTAGTTTAACAGTCGTAGACCAATTGGACATACATAAGCATAAGAAATTAACTATAGATGGGACACATTTGTAAATTTCCAAAACCTTAATTAACCAATCGTGCGGAACCGAATCAAAAGCCTTTCTATAATCAATGTAACAAATTGAGAGGTTGCGGTGTTTATCTTGCACTTGCTTTAACAAAATGGCATCAATACTTAATAGGTCCTTACAAAAAGAGTTTTTTGCACACCCTGCCTGTTCCCAAGATAGGAGGTCATTTTCGCGGCAGTGTGAATAAATTTTCTGTGCAAAAATAGCAGTGAATAATTTATAGATGGTTGGTAAACATGTGATAGGTCTGTAATTTTTAGCATTCTTTGGATCACCAGATTTATAAAGCAAGGAAGTAACCCCGGTGGTGAAAAATTTCGGCATGCTCTCTGGGTGATGTAAAGCCTCGTTAAAACCTTGCTGAATAAATAAATGAACGAATGAAAATCTCTTCCACCAAAAGTTCTGGATGTTATCAACACCTGGCGCTTTCCAATTTTTGGTCCTGTTAATGGCCTCTTTGACATCTCGAAGCTCAACATGTATTGGCTCCATTGACGGAATTTCATGAAACGTGTCCTCCACCATTGAAAGCCAAGCAGCTTGATCATTATAATTTTCTCCTTGGGACCAAATGCCTTCCCAGAAAGATTTAATGTCTTCACTATCAGGTATCTCACGAAGTGGACCTGCCTCGTTTTTATTAACCAAGTCTCTACAGAAAAGCCCTTGGTTTGAAGAAAATTTCTGATTCTGACTTCGGCGCTTAATGCATTCATTGTACCTGTGAAGCCGGTAAAACGCTACCTTTAATTTTTGTTTCAATGTATCTAAATGGTTGCGTAGAGTAGCTCCGTAGTTTTTATCTTTGTGATTAATTTTTAAAAATTTGATTATTGGCTTTAATGCCTTGATTAATTTTTTGTTTGTGGGGGACTTAAGGTGCGCACTGATTTTGTCAATTTTGCACCGACAGTCCTTTATATTGTTGTTTATACGAATTTTCCATTTTGGTTCCGGTCGTTGCTTGTTTAGCTGAGAAACCGCCGCTGACGCACAATACACAGCGAGATGAACATCAGTTATCGAAGAATTATCTTTGAGGTATTCGGCAAGCAGTTCATTTATAACAACTATTGTAGCTTTCGTCATCTTGCTTTCACGTAACTTTGGAATAACTGGACGACTAAGGGGATCAGTAACTTCAAAACTGAATATTTTCCTAGAATTTATAAAGAACCATATGATTCAGGTCACTATCACCGGATTGACCCAACAACGGAGCAGCATCTCCAAGGATGTCTGTGGTATTTGAAGTATTTGGGATTAAATCAAGCAGTACCTCAGGAGTAACATAGGCGCCGGAGTCACCAAAATGTTCCGCCTGATAAATCATATTTCCAATGCTCTTTTAATCTGTAAAAGTTCAGTGTCACTTAAACATCTCTTTTTCATAATAAAACTTTTACGGGGTGACTAAGTTTTGTTCAATAATTTCAATGTTTTTATTTTCAGATTTAAAGTGTTGATAAAATTTTTGCCTCCACCCTGTTGTAGGCTCATCTTGACACTTTGTGGTAATATAAAAAGAGCGCATTACTGCTATATTCATTGGACTGCGACTAATCCACACTTGGGTCTGCAGATGCCTATCCACTCGCCGAAAGTAACAGTGTTGTGCGGCTTTACGTCATAGCTCATCATCGGTCCTTATTTTTACCAGGAAGCTCATCGAAGTTGACCAGTGACCTGTTCCGTCAATGCTAAAGAACTTTGTGTTTCCACAACTGCAGCGAAGAGAATGTCTCGATTCAATTATCCTAATGCAGGATGGTGCATTATCTTCACCACCATCACGAAATCCATTCCCATACGTTGCAAGCCGTCGTCGAACATCACAATGGTGTTCATACGAACCTTATTTGTCATTACCAATAAACATTGTTTATAGTATTACGAAATTTGATGTGTGCTGTCTCATTTGGCAATTACTCAAACGTACTATAACCTTTGCAGCACCACATTTTCCTCTGTTGGCGAATTTTGGTACTATTTTTTTTTTTCCCGCATGTTCCACTCTGTATGTTCCACCGCATCTTGTTTCGATTTGTGGAATACATTCCTCGCTAGAGGGCTCTGAAAACCTCACATTATTTTACGCCCACCCGGTATTTTAAGAACTACACCCATATCATACCTTCTCTCACTTTTATTTAATTTGTGACATAAATATTTTTCAATTTGTTTTATATTCAAATGCCAATTCTACATTATATTTTTATAAATTCTCTTTAACGGAAAACTGTTTCTATTTAAATAAGGAATTATGGAACCTTTCTTCCTTATTCTTTATTAATTCTTTCATTTTTAAGGTGTCATATTCTTTCATACTTCCTTATTTCATTAGATAAGGAATTATGAGTCTTTCTTCCTTATCGTTTCGTATTTCTTTCAAACTATTATATTATATTCTTTCGAATCCTTAATAATGAAAATTTCTTCATACCAGTTTTCTTCAATATAATTTTAATACTATCTAATTCCTTTTTGAATTTCTTTTCATCATTGCTCTATCAATTCTAATATTACCATTCTCTACTACATTCGTTTTTACATGCGTACCATGGGCCGACTTGAAATTTAAAATGTGATCACTTTGTTCTTGTTTTCTGCAATGTTTCAATACCAAATTATTACTTTTTTTTATCAAATAAATAAATACCTAAGAAATTTAATCTCTAAAAGGGTGAATCCGCCGTCGCACTTTGAGTTCGCTAAAAGTCATATAAAACAATAAAAATATAAAAACTTATAAAAAGTAAACACAAGCTTTCGACTTCTGAAAAATCGAAGTCATCATCAAAAATCGAATAAAAAATAGAAATGGTTTAAATAATCTCGGAGTTCTCATTTCTCAAAGCATGATGGTATGGTGACGTATGTGGAGGACCTACATTATGTAGTAGGAGAGGGGAAGGTATGGGAAAGGAGCATTGGCTCTGGGGTGTGCGTGGAGAAGCTTGTCGGTTGGATGATATTGTAATTTTTCTTCTTCTTTTTACGAAACTTGTATTGCTCAATTGTTTGTATGGATAAACAGTCATTGTATGCATTGGGTTCAGTTGATATATAAATGGATTCTTTGCACTTTCGTAAAAAAGCGTTGTTCTCGATGCACATTATAGTAACTCCTTCAAAATTGAGGGAATGTCCTGTTTTTAAAGAATGTGTCACTGTGTTGTAATTAAAGTCATGTTTTTGCAGCGCATACTGATGCTGATATAATCTTTTAGCGAGCTTTTGACCCGTTTCTCCAAAATAACGGCAAGCGTTGTCACTGCCACAGGGTATTGCTTACACTACTCCTCTAGTTTCCATGGGGTCACGTGCCTCTCTGGGTAATTTGGTTTTGTTGCATTGAATAGCTAACGTATTTCTACTAGGCGAGGTGAGAACAATGTTGTATGGTCTTAAAATACGTGATAGTTGCTGATGAAGCCTAGGGTGGTATGGTATTGAGATATATTTTTTGATGGTGTTGGTATTGGTTGCTTCTTTCAAATTTTGGTAGTAAGATCTTGTGGCTATGGCAATGTATTTGTTGAGAAAGGGCACAGGATAGTCATTAGCAAAAATTTAATCTCTTTTTCCATTTTAAATTTAATATCATTTCTCTCGTTAATATCTATAAAAAATTTTCAAGTTCCTGTATCGTATTGATCGAGCTAATTTCTGAAGAGGAATTCAAAAGGGAAATAGATCGTATGAAAATTATATTAATAAAAATTGGTATGAAGAAAATCTCAATTATAAGGATTTGAAAGAATGTAATATAATATTTTGATAGAAATAGGAAAGAATAGGGAAGAAAGACTCATAATTTCTTATTTAATGAAACAAGGAAGTATGAAAGAATATAACACCTTAAAAATTAATGAATTAGTAAAGAATAAGGAAGAAAGGTTCCATAATTCCTTATTTAAATAGAAAGAATTTTGAATTGAAGAGAATTTGTAAAATATATAATGTAAAATTTGAATGTAAAAACAAATCGAAAAATATTTGTGTCACAAATTAAATAAAAGTGAGAGAAGATATGATATGGATATAGTTTATAAAATAGAGTGTTTGAATTATGGTGATTTTTATAGTGGAGAAAGTAAAGTACAATTAAAGAGAAGGTGTAGAATAGTATACATTCGTGATAGCTTAACATCTGTAATAGTTTCATTAATTGAGAAGCTTGAAAAAGAAGCATCGCATTCCGAAAATTTTAAGAATAAATAATTTTTTTTTAAATATATGTGTTATACTTAAGTAGAAGTAGAAATGTTAAGTAGAAATGAGATTGAAAAGAAATATAGATTATAAACATATAAATTCAGATTCGATGGAACATCCTTACACTGATTAGTCCTAACCTTCAGTAATGAAATATATTAGCAATTTAACAGAGACTTAAAGGAACTGTGAAGGGAAAAGATCAGTTTCAAGATGTCACAGATTATTCTTGTAAGTAAATAAGGATCTTGTGATCTATGAAGGTTTCTTGACAACACAGGATTTTTGTTTTTTTTGTTTTTAAGAACAAGATAGACTGAATTCCTTTTCTTTTCTTTGAATAGAAGTAAATATGAAAAGATAGTTGTTAAAATATTATTAACAAAATATGGAAGTGAAAACACAAGTTAAATTTTTCTATTTGTATTCTAATTTACATATAAAACTTATGTTTTAATTATTATAAATTTTATAATATTTTTTATAATTGATTTTTATAATGAAATATTATACTTATATAAAGCAAATATGTATATTTATATAAATGTCTTGTTCTGCAATTTTAATTATTAATCATCAAGGCATTATTCTCCGATGCGAACCATTCGTGCAAATGTAATTTTTAATGTATATAAACCTTATTTTTTAAATTAGTCAAGTGTATTTAATCTAAACTTTTATTTCTATGTACTCTATTTATACTTACTCTTTTCTTCATAGTTTAAAAAATAAATCAATGATAAAAGTTTTTGAATAAATAAATATATAATTTTCTAATATACATTTACTATATATATTAATATATATATTCCCTGTATTTTATTAATATTGGGAATTAGATTACAGTAAAACCTCTCAAATCCGGACCTCGGTAATCCGGCCCTCACGATAATCCGTGTCGTGAGCAATTTTTTTCTTTTTAATAACTAAAATCGTTTACCTATTTTGAGTCAACTCGGCCTGTGCGCAGCGAATCCATTACGAGTTCCCACAACACAATGTGAGTCACCACGCACGTTGTCTAGTGCTACGTATCCCATCACACTTGTGCCTTTCAGTACGGTCAAAGACCATCTTGCGCGAAGACAGTCCAGCATTAATGTTGATTGTTTTTATGCGACACATCAGTCTAATTCAAGAAAATTCAAGAAATGAATTGAAATTGTGTCTCACAACGTGGACAGTGCTGTACGAGACAATGAGGAGGACAGGGTGAAAAGGAAAAAGTCAGGACTCACGCAAAAGCGTTCAAAGCCATCGAGACGCTAATACGGTATGTGGAGAAGCAAGAGGAGGCAAAGCGACCGACTTTATGCTTTTTAGGAGGTGGAGAGATATTGCATCATAGAAACGTTCGCATCGTTCTACTGTAATATAAAATAAACTTTTTGAATAAATAAAAATTTGAGTGCAAAATTATGAAAATGGAGTCAAATTAATTAAACCTTGCATTTTGTCTTCATAAAAATTGAGCTATTGGGTTATTTTAAGAACACTCTCGGAAGTTAGGCCTTTCTGAAATCTGGTCTACTGTGCGCTACATTATGCCGGATTTGAGACGGTTTAATGTACTTAGTTTTAAGAGTAGTACATTCTTTAGGAATTCAAAATATAATATATATAAATGAATATACGGACAAAATAAAGGATTGTTTTAAATCAGATAGCATCAAAGTAAAGAAACAAATATCATCTAGGAAAATATGTAACAAAACTTTCTTTTTACAAATCCAATGATATAAGCACAAAATTACAACGATTAAAATATTAAAACATAATGATAAAACAACGTACGTATTCGGATCCTCTTACTTCTAGATCCTTTTTCAAGTTCTTAACCCCCTTTAAAAAACCGTTCCTTCCCTCTGGAAGTCGTCGTGTAAATGGATTGTGGTGAGGATTAACTGAGTGAATGATGGACTACGTACGTACTGAGGATCCGAATACATACGTTGTTTTATCATTATGTTTTAACATTTTAATCGTTGTAATTTTGAGCTTGTACCATTGGATTTGTAAATTGAATATTCAGCACGTTAAAAAAAAAAAAAAAAAACTTTCTTTTATTGAATAAGATTTTATCAGTAATTAAATATTCAGATCAATGCATGTTTTCCCAGTATAACAAGAAATCTTCTTATGTAAAAATGTTGCAAATTTCTTTCGATATTTCGGATCTAAGATCCTCATATCTTCTTCAAAAGACAGATTTAGAAAAATATTACAGAAAATAAAATCACTAAAAAGCTTCTTTTCATTCCAATGCTTTATAAAAAGTTCTTATTTAATGTTGAACGTCACAACGAGAGAAAAACAAGATGGTTGAGAGAGTAAAAAAAACAAACCACAAATTTTTCATCTTTGTCAAATCTTTGCCTAGCTACCATTAACCATGTCTGCTAATAGGTAAGTATAACAGCACTGAAATGGTATTAATGTAAAAAAACACAAAACAAGGAAGGAGCAGCAATCGCAACAGCCATCGCATACTGCCCCATGGCTTCTATACAGAGCGAATGTGTGAGTTAAATAAAGGAAACAGAGAAGTATTATTTATTTATTTTTAATCGTATATTAAGTGTCCATCTATCATTCCTAATGTAATCAGGAAAAAAAAAATAGAAAAGAAAAAAATTATATTATACTAAAGATAAAAAAGAAAAATTAAAAAAATAGGAAATTAAATAAAATAACATTTAATAATAATAATAAAAATAATAATATTAAAAAAAAAACCCACTTGTCCCCTATGCAGAATCGAACGCCTGCTATGTGTGACGTAGGTTACGACGACACCACTTAAATGGTCCATTGACCAATCATGAATTTCTCTTGACATCGCACAGACAAAGCAGGGATATAAGGCTTCTCCTGCTATGAGCTACTCTCTTTACAGAATCGAACGCCTGCTACGTATGACATAGGTTGTGACGACACCACTTAAATGGTCCATTAACCAATCATGAACTTCTCTTGACATCGCACAGACAAAGCAGGGATATAAGGCTTCTCCTAATATGAGCTACTCTCTGTACAGAAGCATAAAAGTATGGCAATAACTGAGAGCATATTTTTTCGAATTGGAAAAATTCCAATTAGAAATTAGAAACCTTGTTAAAATTATAATCTCAGTGGGATAGCTGTGTCATTCCACTGTTTCATTTTTATTACTTTCAAGCCAAAGTTTGCAGTTGAAATGATATTTATTTTTCTGGAACTTCTACATTTGAAACTGTGTTTAATCCAGAAATTCCTTAGATGTTTTCTTTTTTATTGCTTCGTTCGACAACTAGACATTATAAAAAGATTATTTTGTGATTCAATATGGACATCATCACTTTTATGTCATCAAAAAAGCAATGAAGATTAAATAGACATAATCTCAATAAAGAATCTGTACTCTCTTATCATTGTACCAATGTTTTACTTTTGGAAAAATGACCTATTACTCATTGAGATCTACCTAATACTTACAGTGATCTCAGCAAAGAAGAACTTCGAAATACGGGAATATCATGATCCCTTATTTCATACTAGAAATCAATGCTGCAAAAAAGCAATATGGCATATAAGAAAAGGTTTCTGTAAGGACAGAGCCTACACAGCCAAGGCAGAAGTGTAATTTGGAACGTTTTCTACTATTTTAAAAGTCAGGGTGATGGAATTTGTATTTCTGAATATTATTACTAGAAAGAACGGCTATTCCTACGAATTGTCGGTGAAGAGAATTGTCATTGAGCGAAATACGACAGGAGCCGCAATTCGTTGTCCACATGTCCGAAGCCACTTTTGAACATGTCTGACATCTATAAAAAAATGTGAATAATATAAAAATAACAATAGCAATAAACCAGTACTGAGAAAGAATGAAAATAATTATTAAGAATCTTCAATTAAGAATCTTCTTCTTCATAAATTGTTGTTTGTCTTTTGTTTTCTTGGTGCAGGTCTGAAAAATCCCTTTTCTTAACTGCATATTAAAGTTAATTCAAATTTGTCCATTTCATTAATTTGCCGTTTTTATTTTTAGAAAAAAGCTTATCTCAATTTATTTATTTATTACAATTCCATTTATTTTAAATCTTGAATGCTAATCAGTTTTTAATTCATGCTTACCTCCAATGTATTTCCTACAAATAAAAAGAAACAAAGTTAGTCAAAGTTAAAATATTTTGCCTAATACTAAATTATCAAAAGAATCTACATTTCACTTAATACAATTACACAACGAAAGGAAGGTAAATGTACATTAGTGTTGTTGTGTTTATTCGTTAAAAAGATGGATTGAATTACATTTTGATTTCTGAAAAAAAACCAAAAAAAAAACCAATCAGAATTTTTAAATAAGATAAACACATAAATAAATTCCTGAAACTCCTACACTGCAGACAATTTTTCAATATTTCGTTTTCGTTTTAATCTCTTAAAACTTTTTCAAGGTTTTTGTAAACAAAAATAAAAATTTAACAAATTTAAAAAAGAGAATTCCTCTCTCATTAAAAACGATAGAAAAATACAATAATTAAAAAACATGAGATTTTTGGAATTTTTCAGGAGTTTCAGGAATTTATTTATGTGTTTATCTTATTTAAAGAAGACAAAGGATATTGTTTTACGTATTTTTGAATCAGAATTTTTATTGACAATAGTGGACAGTACGGTCTTCAATGCAATAACTGATAGCTCTTCTCAAACCTGTGATATCAAATATGATGCCACTTCTAAACAAATGGATCACTACAGGGAAGAGAGCAATATTGTGGAGAACAGGACCAAAGGGATTTGGTCTTTCTATTCTCTACAGTTGGATTGGGTTCTTTTAAGTGTCTATTTCCCATTTCATATGGATCAAAAAAATGAAATGTGGCTGATTAGAGGAGAAGAGAAATAAACTTCAGTGAAAATAAAAAAAGAAGACATTTATCAAAAACATGGAATCAAACAGGTTTCATTGATGACCAACCGATATCCGGCAATTCCAATGATAGTAATACAGCTTGCCATTTTATTTTTAGATTGCTAAGCTTTCTTCAGCAATAATTGGCAATGACATAGAATTAATACGTCGAGTTGGGATTTCCCAAGAACATTATTTTGTACCCTCGTAAATGCTAAAATAATTTGATTATTGTACACTTGAATTCGCCGCGCTGGTGTGGTCGAGCGGTCTCAGGCGTCGGTCTGTCGTGAGATCAATGTGCCAGCGCCCGGGTTCAAATCCCGGTAGCGAGCATGGATGTTTCAAAAATTTCCTTTCCTGTGTTGTAGCCTCTTCTTCACTTTCTCTTCGGTCTGACGTCATTCCTTAATGGCGTCCTGGGGAAGGCCACGGGAAACCACCCCAGTATCTTTCCCTTGTAATTCCAGGGAGTCTGCTAGGGGTTCGCCGTCTTGGGAACACTAGCGCTCCCTGGAGCACGGATGCTTCGGCAACGAAGCTCGCACTTCGGTGCGAACCGACCACACACACTTGAATTCAAAAATAATTATACTTGAAATTATATCCGTGGGTTTATCTATCTTTTAGTTTGCACAAAATGATAGTCCTTGGTGCTCGAATTATTGAATATTTTTTATTACTCATTAAAACGGTTTTGGAGAAATGAAGGAAAGGCAAGGAACAAATTGCTTAGAAAATGATGCAAGAACTAAATGCGGTTAAGTTTACGCAACAACACAATGCATATGTTGCTTCATATTATTTTATCTCAGGTATTGGTATAATAAACACAGTAAATACCCTTTGAAGTTCTTAAAGAACCAAACCTTCCTCCTGTGCCAATACAGCTGAGGAGGAAGGAGTGTTAAGTCTGTAGTAGAATCTTTGTTAACAGTAATGATGGTTACGATGATAATATGAGTGATCAAATATGACTTGTGGGGTTTCTAAAGCTTATGATTTGTACGAGAAATCCTTAATTTATTTGGATGTATGCGGTATGCTATTTATGATAAAAATGAACGTTTCATTTCTGATTTTTACAATATCACAACGAATAATTTTAATAATAAACCTATTTCTGAAGCAAAGGTTTGATTTGTGTCGGTATTTTGGCAGTTTCCGTAGCTTCGGCAACAATAAATAGTTTAAAATAAAAAAAAAAAATTGTCCAGCTAGATTAGCATTTCGAGTGAAGTAGCAGTGTGGAATCCGAGCCATGTGCCATTATACAACAAAGTAAGGATCCGTGCACTAACTGGCAGATACCAATGCAACTGGTGACAGCGATGCTCGGTGGTTTGTGATAGCCCGTACAGTGGCCTCCTCGAATGTAGTTCTGTGCCACAAGTGTCTGGCAACGGTCCGATCGGTTACTACAGTATCTGTAGACACTGCAAAATGGCCAATGATGGTTGCGAGCAAATAATTCGTTTTTTATTTGTTTTTTTCTTGTTTTTTTTTTTGTCAATGATTTCACATTAATATAATAATACATTATACGATAATAGATGTAAGCCTATCATATTATCTGTGGTATCATTCGACTGATGATAAACATATATGGCTCCACAGGCACAAATTAAAAAGGAGGGGTTGAAAGACCTTTCAGAAAAATGTAATGGACGAAGTTCAATCAAATGTGATATAAGTATTATCTCGAATATGGGAATTTTCATTTATAAAGAAAATAGTTTAAGATTTTGCCACCAGGGAATATATGGAGACAGAAGCACTTGATTTGGGATTATTGAAAGAATAATGCCTAGAAAAGATAGAGTCAGTGTGCCGAATATGAGACCCTTTTTGATTTTCATCTATAACTAGGAAAATAAGTGAGGAATTACAATACCAACGTGATATTCTTTTAAGGCATGCATTTTACTACAAATAACAATGACAGAAAATTAAAACAACTTTACATTTTGTCTTGTATGAAATTTTAAACACAAATGTTACATTTTGGGGGTTTGAGAAAAGTAGTCCTAATATGAGACCCTCTTCTATAATTAAAAAAATTAATTGTAATTACTGAAAAGTTCGTCAAAAACAAAACTTTAAACAATAATTAGGCAATATTTATCTTCATCGCTAATAGGTAAAAAAGAAAAATGACATTTAAACGAATTAGTTAAAGTTTACTTCAGGTTTTGTTTACTTTTCGTTTTTAGATTCCAAAATTTCACATTGTTTGGGCTAAATCCCTAATTCTTGCGAACGATGTTGCTTGATGTTTTTTTAAGGACAGTTGTGGGTGTCGTTATAAAAATCCCTTTAACCACTTTTCACCAGCACATTGTTTTTCTGATGACAACGGATGCTTTAAACCATTTTTCATAGCAAGCTGAAATGCCATTTTTTCAATATCCCTCCTTCTTAAGCCATAAAACCTTGAATCTATCTCAATGCAGTATTTTACTAACGAATCTTCAATGTGTTGTGGTAAAGTAGGCAGTCTTCCCAAACTAACGTCTACCAGTGATTCAGCTGTTTTTTCTGAATCCTTAACATAACGCTCCAGAGTTCCTTTTGGAACTTCAAAATATTTTGCAGCTTTTTTTGTAGCCCATATCACGACTTCTTACGGCTCGTACCATCATTACAGGATCCTATTTTTTGCGTTTTGTAAGGCATCTAAAAATTAAAAAAAAAATGTAAACAAGCTTTGCATGATGAAAAAAAAAAGAATGCTAATATGAGACCCTATCTCATATTAGGCATCCTTTGGGGTCTCATCTTAGTCACGACCTGGTTGTCATACACGCCAACGAAATTTTTAGGTTAGGCTTAACGTTAGCTTAAAAACAAACTGGCATGTTTATACTACACATTTAAAGCTATCTATCCGATACTAAGAGTTTCAAAACAAGTCTTACCTTAAAGGTGAAAACAGCCAATGAAAATACACGTGCAAAAAAGTCGACGAGCACAAATTCAGGGGAAAAATTACTGAACCTTTGTTTGCGCTAGGAAACACTTGACTGACTCACCGCTAACGGATGATACATTAGACTACTGTTTCACGCTACAGTCGCCAGGCGGCAGCACTTAGTACATTCTGTAGGCTTGGTCTCATATTAGGCAGGGGTCTCATAATACACATACTGACTCTTGTATAACTCAATTTTTGAATATTTCTGATTAACATGGGTTCGGAATAGAAAAACTATATTATATAATATAAAACCTATATTATATTTACAGTAATACGAACATCTTTAGGTTACATAATAGAAGGACATTTGTGAATTTATGGTAAATTTTATTTTACCTAAAATGCATAAGGTATCTGATAACGAAAGATTATCCAAAGTGCGATCAATTATCAACACTAAGGAATCTATTATTGCCATCTTCTATTATTACTCACTTGTAATTTAAAGGAACTCCAAATTAGATCTTAATACGCATCACAAACAGCGTCAAAGCCTTAACAGTTCTGAGAAATGCTGTATTGCATATGTTGCACGTTCATTATTTATCTCAATTTCGTTACTATTCCTATCAAAAACATTTCAATATTATTTTCAATCTAGAGAACTTGCATATCTTACAACAGAATTTATCAACCAAAAAAAATTGAATGCTTGATGAAGTTAAAGATCTTGAAATTTGATGGAATGGTAATGCAGCCCGAGTATTCATCGCATTATCAAGTTCTGTTTATTAGCAGAACTCATAATGATCATAATTGAAAACAGAATGATGCAAATTTTGGAGGCAGGAGAAGCAAACAAAGGACCCTACATAAGATATGTGGATGATCTTTTCCTAACTGCAAGTGAACCAATTCAACATTGGATACATGACATCTTCAATATGATATCGGTACTAAGTGATTTCTATTGAAAAGGAGAAGTGGATAATTATATTTAATTTCTGGAAGTCAAAATTACAAGAAGACAATCACAAATTACATCGGCAGTGATTACTTTCAAATTATTATGAATATGTCCTTTCACAATTTCAATTGTGTTTCTATAAAGAAAACTTAGATACATAAGAATTTAAAATCCATTGTTTAGATATCCACTGATAGATAATATCTATTGATAGATAGCTACTACTTAGTTTTTAAAGGTTTTATTCGCGCCCAAAGTTTCCAACATCGACCTAATTGGAAAACATTTTAAAAGGCGATAGCAGCTAATATAACCATTAATTACAATTCATATATTCATCGGAAAAAATAAAGCAAATATCACAGTCAAGGCGGTTCGTTAAGCCTTCAAAATTTCGTCGAATAAAGATTTATCTAATGAGGAACTCAATACCATTCATGATATTGTCCCATGATATTTTACCATCAAGTACATGTTAGCCACTGGACACACGCTCGATATTAACAATCCAATGATATTGAAAGAAGCAAAACAAACTTTCAACGAAAATGTATGGAATCGGTATACATTGTTTCCAAGACCAACTGCCACAATGACAACAACTCCATTTTGGCTATGAAAAAAATGAACTTTCCAAAGTTTAATAAACCCGGAAAAACAACATAGAAGCAGAAATAAAGAAATATCAAAGAGAGAAAAATGAAAGCCTTTTTTTTCTTTTTCATTATTTTTTTTTTCATTACAGAAAGACCGAATGATTAATTGCCTTTCCAGTGAAGTTCGCCGTCTCCTGTCGCACTGAATCTGGATGCTTCTCGGAATAAAGAGCTTTCTTCATCTACTTAAAAGCAAAGAAATGCCAAATCATGTGAAATATTTCCTTAATTTTGCTGAGAGAAATTGTAAAAGAAGAGTAGTAAATTTCTTCACCGATCAAGACAGTGAGTTCAACAATGCGGAAGTAAATAAATTCCTCGAAGAAAAAAGGGATATCACATAAGAGCTCTTTGTGATGTGAAATTATAGTTATGTCTAGTGTTAATAAAGTTACTCCCCATATTTCACATGATATATCCATTCTGCACGGATAATTACAAAAGAAAGTGCTATTGAAAAAAATAGGGCTATTGCCGGAGTCCCAACAACGTAAGTGCAGTTGTGAACGTTGAACTACTAAGAATAATCCATGCGACGTTGACATGCGATTGTTAACGGAGCGGATGACATGCTCTGTTGCAAATAGAAGCGACCGCGCTGTTACCAAGCAACGCAGTGGGTATGTTTCCAGTGCTACGGAGCAGATGGGTTCAGTGTTGTGCCAAATAAAAATGAGATGATGAAATCTTCTCTTTAAGTGTTATGTCAATGATGAATATAAGCTTGAAGTTCCAACGCTTATATTCTGTGCCTATAAGTATGTGAATCAACTTGCAGATTCCAGGGATGAATTTAGTTCATCAATTTTCGTTTGTGAAAATAGATTTTCATAATATTGAGGCAGTGTTCGTTTCCTAGACAACGGCAGACATAGGGCTACAAAGACTTTTTGGAACATAGGTCGCCATGTTCATCAGTTCTACGATTCAGAAGCTAGCAGATTCAGTATTAAGTAACCAGAATCATCTACAGTGAGTTTCTTCATTGGTACATCGTGTTCCACGATTGCTATAAACTAAAGATCGTAAGTACGAACTATTTATTGTTCTTTGGTTGGGTGAACGCCATTACGGAAGAAACAAGATTCAAGACGAATGGACTCTAATCATTAAATGCTAGTAAATTTAATTGCTTATGCAAATGATGGCTGTTTATCTGAATCAAGTTAATTTGTGGAAAACATAAAGTTTAGCTTTAAAGTTTAAAGCTATTTTAGAACTGATTGAGTTATTGAACTTAAATCCATTACTAAAGTCATAAGTCTGACTAAAGTTATTGTTTGCTATATTATCGTTAAGATAAATATTGTAATAGATGCCTAAAGCTTAATTTAATTTAAAGAATTAAATCTTGTTTATTTTCTTTTTATGTGTGTGTGTTAAATGTTCGCATTACTCTTTGCTTAATTATTCAAGTTTATTTATTTTTGCCTGAGCCTGATCAAACTATCCATTTGTGTACTCTGAAACCGCCATGTTAGGAGGCGTTACAAGTGATTAAATTAACCTACAAGCTCATCATCATACTGCCCAAACAAAACGGCATCGCAGATACATAGTGCTATCTATTTTTAAAGTGTATAAATGTTATTTTAATCTTAGTCATGTAAATTTGCCATTACTTTCAAATTATTATGAATATGTCCTTTCACAATTTCAATTGTGTTTCTATAAAGAAAACTTAGATACATAAGAATTTAAAATCCATTGTTTAGATATCCACTGATAGATAATATCTATTGATAGATAGCTACTACTTAGTTTTTAAAGGTTTTATTCGCGCCCAAAGTTTCCAACATGGACCTAATTGGAAAACATTTTAAATATGAAATTTAAATCTTTT